>CM031381.1:1711531-1721679 GCA_018290095.1 Polypedilum vanderplanki | reverse complement strand
ATGCGCTTTTAACACGTCACTGACGGTTAATATTACTGATTTTTTGTATTGCTGAGTTAAAAATTGATTTTATTTTAAGATTTAAATTTTCATTTTGAAATTTAAAGAGTGTGATATAATTTAATATTCATTTTTTGAAATCTTTGGTTGCGTAAGGGTTTTCAAATTATCAAAAAAAAGTTTAAAATTTAGAAAAACAAAGCATAATTTCAAAAAATTGGTAAAAGTCTATGCCGATTACCAGATCAGTTAACTTATCTTTCAATCTCAAGTATATTAGCAATTACAGAAAGTTAGAGCCGTTTTTAAAACAAATTGTAAAAATTTGCAAATAACGACCAAGTCAAATTCAAATTACTCGTATTATGCTACAATGGTTGCAACATTTTGTTGTAACAAAAATGTTGCGCGACAAAGTTTTTTTGTTTTGTTTATAAATTTTTTTGCAAATTTTCAATATGGAAATTTTAATTTGTAATTTCCAAATTAATTTAATCAGTGACAACTTTTTAACTAATCGATACAGTAATAACACTTTTAAACACAAATAAAATGTGATAAACTGGAATTCTATAACTATTGTAGTTTTGGAGTTTACTTTCAGCCGAACAAAGTGAAATTATAAGTTCCTATAGAAAAATGTTCTAAAAAGAGTTTTAATGCTTCAAAATTGACGTTGTTTACTAGTTCTATTTGTTATTTATTGTCACTTGCTTCAATTTTATTATGCATTAAAAACTTATCGAAATTGCTCAATTATTTTTGTGGAAAAAACCAAAAAGATTACTTCGAATGATTTTTGATATTTTTATTTGATTAAATTCATACTGATTATGCAAAAATAGCAATTTTAAAAAGATTTTTAGTTGTATTTATTTTTGATTTGTTTGTGCTAAAATGGACCAAATACGTTTGATACTGGAAATATTATTCTCGTAAAATTATTTTTGTGCGTACAAATATTTACATGCCTACGTAAATCTCTGCGTAGTTTAGCTTTTGTAGGTTAATGCGTAGATTTATTTAATTACTAATAATAAAATTGAGTTGTAAAAGCTTTGAAATCATAAAAATAGAGGAACTGGCTTAAAATTTTTTAATTTTAAACAATTTTACTGACCTTTTATGAAATCAAATCTGAAATTTTTTTTCTAAAGCATAAAACAAAAGAATTCCACAAACAAAATGATTGACAATCTTCACATTACACAAATAACATTCCATTCCTTCTATCCTTCCCTTTTTTCTACTCAAAATCTCATGAGAAAAAATCCCAATTCCCAACAATCATCAAACATTCTTTCACTTTTTCTGCATACCTCATCAACATTCATCAGCACTCAAAGAATTTGTATATGTAAAAGAATAAAAGCAATTTGATATTGATGTTTGACAATAATCACAATCACTAACCTATCCTTACGGTAGATGAAATTGAGGAATGAAAATTTTGTGTGCACATTTATAAAATTGATGAAACCTTTTTTTCCAAGCTTTTGTTGTTGTTTTTATGGTTACTTACCTTTTTATTTTTAAAAATTCTGCACGTGCAGCAGAAATTTTTTTTATTAATTTAAAAATAAAAATCTTTGTAAATATCGATTTTAGCTTAGATTTCAATATGTCGAACGAATAAAAGATTGAAAAGACAACTATAAAAAGCCATTATCCATAATTTATTTATGACACTCCTTCACTTCTCATTCTATAGTTTACAGTCATAAAAATTGACAGAGAAAAAAGGATTTCAAGAAGAGCTTTTTGTCTAGGGTTGTGCAATAAATTGAATTGTTAAAAAAAAATTGAAAATTGAATTTAAATTTGTAACTGAAATTTTCGAAATTTGAAAATTCCGTTAAAAATTATTAGAAATCAAAACATGGAAAAAATATATGAAAAAATTCAATAACAAATAAAAAAAAGAATTTTAGTTCAGTAACAGAAATTTCCTTTGTTGCATAACCCTAGATAAATTTTTTTCTTAGTCCATATCATATACATAGAGAAAGTGAAAAAACATAGAGATTGAAATGTAAAAAGGCCAAAGGAATATAAGTGGAATGTTGTTCAAATATAATCCAATTTGAGAGTTCACAGAAGGAAAATTTCTTTCTCCTTTTTTTTGTTTCACTTCTTATGAAATAAAAACAAGATTTCCGGATCTAAATAAACACAATTATCTTTGGTTACTCCTCCCTTCGATTACTCGCTTGTTCTCTTAAAAGAAAGAGAAAAAAAACTAAATTTGATTATGTGTGCACATAACAGCAATGAGAATTGAGTGAAGGAAAAAAGCTCGAGCAAAAAATTCAATTTTCAAGTAGTTTGTTTTTTTTTTGTGAATTGAGTTGAGGAAAAGAAATGTCGAAAACCTTTTAAGGGGTAAAGATTCAAAAAAATGGCACATTTGGATCTTCTTATTTGGGACATGTTTGTCGATATCAAATCGATTGAAGATAAATGAAATGACGAGAATTTCACACATAGATTTGAGCTTTTTCTTCTATAACTTTTGTTTATCTAAAAATATCATAAATAATTCCTACACAAAATAGTTATAAATTGACATTTACAAAAATATTTACTTTCATTCTGTGTTGGCGATACTATTGACCATAAATAAATAATATTTGTATCATTGATATCATTTAATTAAATATTTTTAGAAAATTCTCATTTTATTACCCTACAGTCTTAATTTTTTGCGTCATAAAATCTAAATTAACCCACAAACTTCCTACTTTATTTTACTTGATTTTAATTTCATTTGTAAAGGATTATTGATATAAAATAAACAAGTAATAACAACTAGTCATGTGCATTGTATAAAATAATATAGTACTATTGTGAATTACATGAAATATCACACATGCAAGGTATCATTATGAATGGAAAATGTTTGGCATTAATTAAACTCGCTCTTGTTCATTCGTTCTGTTGCTGTTCATAAACATATGTGTTTGTGTTGAGTACTTCGTTCAATTATAATGTAATTTTTATGTTCACTGATTGCAATTTGGTTGGTTGTGGCTTGCTGAGAGTTTGCATTATTTTGATGAATATTTGTTTATTAAAGTGCAAATTTTTGTACTTTTCAAGTATAGAGAAAATATTTTTCACAAAAATTTAGAAAATAAAAAGAAAATCAAACAAAAATAGTCCTCTATTGCTGCTTGTTGATCGTTGTTTACATTTTTTTGTTATTGTTTACAAAAAAATGTAAACAATGACATAAAACGTAAATAAAACATTTGTAGAATTTAGAAAAATTAACTTTTTTAAGTTAGTTATTTGAGTAAATGCATTGATATTTATGCCAGATTGTTTAGAATTCGATTCTTTATCAAACTATAATTAAACAGAAATAAAATAAAAGAAAATTATTAAAATTCAAATGTCAACATTTTTTATTTCATGTGACATGTGATTTTCGTTGCACCACATTGTCCATTGTTGCACGACAAAAAAATGTCGCTCTACGCCCGAGTGATTTTCCCTTTTGTTTAAATCTGTTACTTTGATCAAATTACTAAATTCTATAAAAATATAATAAAGTACGAATAAAATTTCCCCTTGATTCAATTTACTTCACCTTTATTGCTACCCATGTAATAAAACTCGTGTAATTCAACCAAACAAATTTCAATTTCACATTCCTTCTAAAATAAGCTTCTTAAATGTCAAAGGAAAAGAGAAAGTCTTTGACATTAATTTATTTAAAAGCGATTTCTTTTCTATTTTTTCTTTCATTCATAGATTGCCCTCGAAAGTAAATGAACTTCCTGCTTTTATTTACCAAAAGGAAATGAAAATATTTCTTCTATTGCAATTCTTTTTATGTACAATTTCTAAAATCACTTGACGTCACTCAGCTTACACATACTTTATACAAAAATATATTTGACAAGAACACGAGAGAACGAAAAAAAAAGAAAACTTGAGAATGAAGTGTTTCATCAAATTAGAATTTACGAGTGAGATTCCAAAAAATATGTAGGAAATTTTTTTTTATTGTGACTGTTGTGTGAACCTCACTCTGCTCGTGAGCCAGTAAAATAAAAACATAATAATAAAACACGTCGTTTGCAAACACGCAATAAATTTTTCATTTTCACATGCACTTTCGTGTTTTGTGTGTTTGCCTTCTTTTTTTATTTGTTAAAAATATGTTGCTGCTTTTATTTTGGAAAATTTACGTTTGTAACACTACATCATGTTATTTCATAAACAAATGGAATAGAAAATTTTTGAATGTTGGGGTTTTAAAAAAACTTGACTTTTTAGATTTCTAGGTCAAAACATTCTGAATGATAGCAAAATTACAGACAGTAAGTTGGAAATAGTTTAGAATTAACTGTTAAAACTTAGTAATTTTTGANCAGTATCCGAAACAATATTGGTTTATCTCTTTTATCGGATCTACATTGCTACAATACACGTCCTAAATATTTTCTCATCTATCCTGTCGCACGGACAAGGGTAGGCGCAAACAACTTATTTATTAGAGGTCCTAGTCTTTTTAATACTCTCCCAGATAATATTAAAGCTATTCGTACGTTAAATCTCTTCAAAAAAAGAGTCAGAGAATTCCTGTTTGAAACCGATGTTATGCAGCTTTTACAGTACCCATAACACACACTTCTGTAATAAATATATTATCGATGTAAAGAACCAGTAGGTTAACATAATCTATCTGAACTCAATAAAATAAAACAAAACAAAACAAATGGAATAGAAAATTTTTAAATGTTAGGGTTTTAAAAAACTTGACTTTTTAGATTTCTAGGTCAAAACATTCTGAATGATAGCAAAATTACAGACAGTAAGTTGGAAATAGTTTAGGATTGACTGTGTAAACTTAGTAATTTTTGATACACTTGCTTCTAAATTGTAAAATATTTCAAATAAAAATTTTGAATTGATGACAAAAATTTTCAAATGCTTTGTTTACATTTTTTGTTTACAAATTTTTGTTTACATTTTTCCAATGTTTTAAATTCATTCAAAAATCATTTAAAACTTTTAATATTCGGTACAGATTTGCTTTAATTAGCAAGAATTAAATACAAAACAGACAATATAAAATCAAAATTCTGCTAAATTTTCAATTTTTTACAGAAAATTTAAATTTAAAAGAATCACAAAAGTTGACGATTAAGAAACAAATTGTCAAATCATTTTCTTCCTCGTAGATTTTTTTATTGATTAACAATCAATATTTTGTTCTTTTTTATGCAATATTCCTATAACACGCAAGTTAAATAACATTCATGGCCACAGTCAATCAAAAAAAAAGAAAATTAATTTTGGCAAATTCTCCAATCTTTTGAAATATCCAACTTTTATCCTCTTATTAGCTTAGCACCGAAGCATCTTAGCAAGATTGCAAAAAATTAAATTTTCCTACTTAACTTAAAAACATTTTTGCTTTTGCCTGTAAGCGGCAGAAGTCTCTACTCATGACTAGAAAGAAGAAATATCAAAACTTGAGAGTAAGTAAAAGAATAAGAAAATTATAATCCAATGCTGTTACCCATAACATTATTCTCCATCTCCTCACAGGCACAAAAATACTTTCTTTTTTTTGGGAAAAAAATTAAGGAGATTTTTTACACTTCACGCTTCGTCGCATTTCTGACGTGATTTAAAAAGAAGATTATGTTCTTTTTACATCCTCTCGCCTCTCATTCACGATTGAAATTTGCCAATGGCATGCGATTTTATTGATTTTATGTTAATAATTATAACTTTGAGTGAATGTTTTTAGAGTTTTTCAGTTCGTTGACCTTCTTTTAATTAAAATGTTACAGTTTTTGAACCTATAGGAATGAAGATCATTTTAATAACTTTCAAGAACCACACATTTATTTTAATTATGGTCATTCTACTTGATTTATAAGAAAACTTTGAACTATGACCAAAACAAGTGTTTGATTTCAGCAATTAATTTTCTTATTTTAACCTTTTTATTTAAACTCAGATTTGGTTTGATTTATTCAAAGTATGGAAACGAAGTGACTTTTTCTTGCCAAATCGCGTTCGTTTAAATACCTTGGATTTTTTAATTTTTATCAAGAAATGTTTTTATCAAGGGTTATCAACTCTTTCAAAAAATATCAAACATCTAACAAAACTAACAAGATTTCACACCCATGTTTTTATTTATTTTTATTCTTGGAAGATATTTTGAAATGTCTCTTTGTTATTTGACACTTAAAAATTGAACATAATATATGAAAAATCATATGAAATACTCAGAAATCAGTAGAAAGCATTTTTAATAAATGGAAAAAAAATATTTCTTAGAACTGTATCTTTTTTAATAATAATTACTTCTGAAAATTTTATTCTTTACATTTTAAAATATTTTTTAAAGACTTTTGAAGAATTTTAAAACTTTTTAAATTTTAAAACTTTTTCAAGGGGTTTGAACTCTATCAAAAAATCCATTAAATTATCAAAAATTTGTATGAGTTTTTTTATAGGTTTTTGATAGTTTGCATAAAACAGCCTGGAAAACAAAATTTTTTTAACACCTGCTTTATCAAAATTATCAAAGTTCCCACCCTTTGAGCTTTTTAATAGAATTTTTTAAATTTAAATGTAGACTTTAGAATTCTTTTTCCAATAAATATCAAATCTTTTATTCAGTTTTGCTTAATCTTATTTGAAAATTGAATTTAAAAGATGTTGGATTACAAAGTAAATCCTGTCAGCAACGATGACTTAAACAGAATAAGAGTTTAAGTTGGCATTCTGCCAGACTTTGAGATGTCCGCCGATAGCTTAGTGGTAAGAGCATCTGACCAGAATTCAGAGGACGCGGATTCGAATCCCGCTCGGACAAGACATGTCAAAGTGTCTCTTTTTCTGCTTATCTGACAAAAAATAATTCAATTGTTCTTAGCTTTTAAATTGCAGCTCACTAATTTGATTTGTAAAACACTAAATTTTTACATTTGGCTGTTTCATGTTTTTTAGTTTTTAAGATTTTTTTGAAAACGCCTTCAATGATACAGGATAATGGACATATATATTGGCTACATAAGAAACTACTATTCATACATAGGTTCTTACAAAATCGTACTATTTATTTCTACATTTTCTGATCTTTATGAAAAGTCTATGATATTTTATAAAATATATGAGAAGAAGGCACCTGTTGTAAAACTGAAGACTGAAAACTGTCGGTAGTTGTGGCATAAACAAAAACAAAAAACTTTTTAATTGGATTCTTCTCAAGTGAGTGAAAAGAAAAAGGATTGATGGGAAGGAATTTATTTCATAACTTTTCAATTTTTTGCTTGCCCATCTTTTGAATGAAATTTATTTTATTTTTATGGTATGATGAGTTGAATGTTTTTAAAGAAATTTTATTTTTTAAAAGTTTCAATTTGATTTTTCTACATTGTTGTTTATTGAAATTTCTTAATGAAAAATTTCTTTATTTTTAATTGAAAAAAGTTTTTTTTATTGCACTTTCATAAATAATTAAAATATTTTCCTAGAAAGAAATCAAAAAAATTATCTCAAATTAAAGCCTTGTTTAAAAATTATAATCACACATTAATTCATCATCACGATCATGATTGGAGCTACTAGACCCTCTCATTATTTAAATGAATATCAATTAAAATTAATTGCTTCAAAATTATTCAAATTTTTGCGCCCCTTCTTGAAATTCATTGAGTTTAAGTTAGTTGTAAATGTTGGGTGATTTTTTAAATGAAACAAAAGAAATTCAACACAATAAATAATTTATTTTTTGTCGCGATTGATTAAAATTAGTGAATATTTGGGTAATTACTATGATTTACAAAAATTTACAATAAAAAAAGGTAATTGTGTGATTTTGAATTAGCTCTAATTTAGGTAAATTTTGTGACATTTTTATTGATTTTCCATTTTTTCCATAATTTAACAAATGATTTAATCATATGTGAAAGACATAAATTATACATCATTCACCTGTCAGAAAACCTCATCATGATAATAACTTTCATAAATCCCAAATGGATGATTTACTTAGTACTTGTATATTACAAAATAATTGACCCAAAACTTACAACAACAACAATAATGGCAGGAAAAAAGTCTCGAAGCTACATGACACACACATATGGCTAAAAGGGAAAAGAAGATTAAACAACTTTTTCCACTGCCTCATTTTGATTTATCGCACTTTCAACACTGAAAGTTTCTTTCTCTTTCTAAACACACTGCGAAGTGAACTACTGCTTGTACATAGCTCCTTACATAAGCATTTCGGATTCTCGATATTATTGCCAAGAGTTATTGCTATCAAACACGCAAATCCCAGTAGCAATCACAACAATCCGACGCGTCGGTCGGGGTGAAAAAGAAGAAATTCACAGTCATGGCGAGAAGAGAGTCATATGAAACATTTTTATATGTGCAAATATAAATACAAACATATCGATGCTTTTTCTCCTTCCATTGCTTTTTTCGTACTGAGAAAAATCTCATAAATTATTAACACATTGCAGGCATCCAATTTTGACGTTTTTTCTTTTTTTGAAGATAATTTCTCACTTTATTCCTTCATTACTCGCTGTTGCTACACACATGATATACTGTAATCGGAGGCCTATGCTTGCTGAGTTATCGATTTATTTTGATTATGAGAAATTTCTTTGTTTGGTTAAACATTAAGACGCATTTGTTTAATTTATTTATTTTTGGATTGTTTCTATCTTTAGTAACTAACTATAGAAATAATTATTGTTCTATAATTATATTAACTTAGACTATCTGAATTTAATGACTGTCACTCAAATATATTCATTAAGAAAACATAACATTATTTCAAGCTCAATTTCTCTATCAAAATATATTTAGTCACAAAGGTTGACTGATTTCTAAGGAACTAAGGTTACTGAATAAATGTGAAATAGTCGTTAAATATTGCATTTTAAGATTTTTACCAAAGTTGTTTTATAAATTTTAATGAACACTTTTAAAATTTTTGATTTTCATTTCGTGCTAAATTTAGTTTTAGCACGAAATTTCCGTTATTTTAGAAAAATCTAAATTTGAAAATTTTGTGCTAAAATTAAATTTAGCACAAAATGAAAATCAAAAAACCAATTTTCATAACTATTCTTATTATAATCAATTTAAAAAAGTTTTTTAATTCATATATTTCTGTACTTGTTTTATCTCATTAGAGCAAAAATTAGACTGCTTTTGGATAAATTTACAAATTGTTGTTTTCTATATTTTTCTATGTTTTGTAACGAAATTTCAACGAAAATCTGAAATACTTTAGCAGTTCTAAATTCAAATTTTAGCAAATCTGAAGTTCAAACGGTTTTTGTTGAACAACTCTGAACCAATTTTAAGCAAATCAAAAGTCAACCAGAGTTCTTATTAAAGAAAGAAAATTCTCGAAAAATTTAATAAAGAATTTGAAAATATTTTTCTAAAAATATAATCAAGAGTTCAAAACAAAATACCATCATTGATTCAAGATCGATTAGTTCTGTCACCACAATCAAACAAAAACTACAAAAAAGATCTGTTTTCTTCCTTTAGGCTCTAATGACAAATAAAAAAGAGAAAAAGAAAAAAATTACAGAACGGATCCTGTGAGATAATATTTTATTCTTCTTTTTTCTTCAATAATTCTAATATACTATGGTATGTGAATCAGCAAGCCAGCAACAGCGAAAGCAGTAGAAAAAAGATGACAGCAAAAGAAATTGAGAAAAATTGTGGCTTTTATTGGCCTTATTCGATCAACATCATTTGGCAAAGATTAAATGTCTCGGGCATAAATATGCTTGCTCATTGTGTGTGTACATCAGTGTTAGACTAAAATATTTATGTTTTTTGATTGTGTATATCTTTTCAATTAGTATTGTCATTGTTTCTATAATGAAGTTTGAATAGATGTTTTTTCTTTTTTTGTTTAGAAATAGAGGGTGGAATGGTTCATGTTTACAAATGACTTCTCATTTATGCATTACTGAAAATTCCCAAAATCGTTTTGTTCTCTATGAAAAAATAACACAATGTTTGACTGTGTTTTTCTGTATTTGTCAATTTTAAATGATTTCTTTCAATTTTTATCTCTTTTCGCCTCAGCAACATTGTGTATTCTGAACATAATTCGATTCTCAGTGAGT
>CM031381.1:1589789-1710660 GCA_018290095.1 Polypedilum vanderplanki | reverse complement strand
AAAATTCGTTCGGAATATAAACCAGAAGATACAGTTATCCCTTGCTTTCTTAATCATGATGATTTCGAGCCAGATAATCCATTAGGAAGTAATGCCGGTAATAATAAAATAGCAGCCTTTTATTATACGTTTCCTGTGATTCCACATTATTTGCTCTCATCACCAAATTTTATTTTTGATGGATCTCTTTTTTCTTCACATTTAAAAAATGAAGATTTAAAATCATGTGTTGAACCATTAGTCAATATATTTGTTGATTTAGAAACAAACGGAATTGATTTGAATATTGACAACAATGAGAAAAAAGTTTATATAGTGCTTTGTCTTCTGTTAGGAGACAATCTAGCTATAAATGAAATGTTGGGATTATCAAAATCATTTAATTCAAACTATTTTTGTAGATTTTGTACCATTTTGAAAGATGAATCAAAGCAAACAGTCAAAGAATGTGATAATAGTTTGAGATCAATTGACACATATGTTCATGACCTTGAAAGCAAACATAATGGTATCATATCTGACTGTTACTTTAGAAAATTAAAGTATTTTCATCCTATCACAAATTATGAGATTGATGTAATGCACGATCTTTATGAAGGAGTCGCACGCTATGATTTGGCTTTGATTCTGCAAAGTTTTATATATGAAAAGAAACTTTTTAACTTGAACACTTTAAATCAAATTAAACAAACATTCGAATATGGAGAAATTGAAATTGGTAATCTTGGAAAAGAGTTGACAGAGAGCCAGTTGAAGAAAGGATACATCATAATGAGTGCTTCTGAAATCCATTAATGAGTGCTCTGAAATGAAAGCATTTTTGGAAGTAATTCCATTAATGATTGCGCATTTAGTTTCAGAGAAAAACGTTGTTTGTTTGTTATTACTACCTAATTTAATGTTATTTAATCAGATCAATTATTCAAATCAAAATTCACTGAAAATGAAATTAATGTACTTGAGAAAAACATAACATTGTATTTAGAAAGACGAACTAGAATATTTGGAAAAACTCTAAAACCAAAACATCATTTTCTTACACATGCTTGCAGATGTATAAGAAAAAGTGGACCATTAAAGTTTTTATCATGTTTTCCTTTTGAGCAACGAAACAGGATAACAAAACATTATGCTAATGTTTGTTTCCAAAGAAAGAATCTAGCATGGTCATTGAGTTACAAATCAGCTACAAATTTCAACAACTTTTTGAAAAATCATGAAAACGGATTCCCATTAGAAATGTCATATAAAGAAAAACACAAGACTTCGCTCACGTATGAAGAACTTTTAAATCAAAACTACATCAATCATGAAATTTTAAGAAAAATAGATCACGATAAATTATTGTTTAAATTGTCATGTTTAGATTATAAATCGACTACTTTCAAAATTGGTTTTTGCATTGCAATTAACAAGGATCACAAGGAAATTGAATGTTTCAAAATAATTGATTTTTTGTTGAATGATGACAAATATTATATTGTTGGTCAAAAACAGTTCGTAAAGTACAATACTCATTCACAAAGTTATTTATTACAACGATCATCATCATTTAATAAGTTAATTTTATTCGAAGAACTTGATTATTTTCCTTTCAACATGCATTCAAATGTAACTGGGGAAATTGGATTTAGACTTAAAAGTTTGTAATGATATTACGTAAATNGTATGTAGTTAATCAAGCACTTTCATTTAAAACACTTTTTTGAAGTCCATATTAAATAATAAATTCACAATTTTGATTCAGATACGGCATAAACCTTTCGACCTACGAAATCAAAATTCCGATAAAAATTCTATTTGATACAAATTCCCAATAAACACTACATTATTTTTCATTTTTCTCTTACTTTTGACATTTTCATTGTCTAACTTTATTCACTGCTGATGATTTTAATTGATTTAAATGAATAAAATTGAAATACTCGCAAAAATTATTTTAAAATTGAAGCATAAAATTTTTCGTTTACGACTTTTCAAAATCTCGAAAGCACAATTTTGTTGCATGAAAAGTGTAAACAAATAGCTAAAAACTAATATGACTGCATATTTTATAATATCCATGAAAATGGAAACGATAGAAATATTATAGAAAAAAAAAGTAATTTATTTTGTATTAAAAAGTATTTAAGAGGAGAATTTACAAAATGCTTGAATTTAAAAAACAAATATTTAAATTTTAATAATAAGTTTTAAAAAAATAATATTTAATGTTAAATTTTAGAATTTTATATTAAGGTTTTAATACTGCAGGTTTTGAATTTAATTTTTAAAAAAAAAACTGAAATTTAAAAAAAATAATAAAATTTACTAAAATTTAAGAACTTGGTTATAAAATAATTTTAATATTTATGACTAAAATTTTAATGACAAATGATAATTTTGCGCTAATCAAATTTAAGAATTAAAACGTTAAGTTTTAAATACTAATAAAATAAAATTTCAACACTATTAAATATTTCAATAAATTAAAATGATTTGTTTTAAATGTAATAAGAATAAAAATAATATTGAGGAACTTAAATTTCACTTAAAAGACAAGCACAATTTGAAAGAAAATGATTTGTATAAGTGTGGTTTTAAAGAATGTCAACAAGAATTTAACAAATCTTCATCATTTTATCGACATTTGAGAACGCTACACAAAAGCAATGAAGGTAAAAGCAAAAAAATAATATTTGGACTGTATTGTATTAGTTTCATTTTATTCATTTAAATCATAGTTGAATCAATTCAAATTAACAAATCGAATGAGTCAAATGCTTTCGAGTGTTCAAAATCTGAAATTCAAGACTTTTCAAACGATACGAGTGATACTAATTTATCAAGTAGTTTTAATGAAGAACAAGCATTTGATGATATTAAACAAAGTGATAATACCAATGAATTTGAAGAAATATTTTTCCATTTTCTAACAACACTTCACTCTAATCCATCATTAACTAAAAAAACAATTCAACAAATTTTTACAAATGTAAAAAATCAAATCATAGATCGAATTCTCAATTATGCGAATAATTCGGATTTGAGAAGAAAAATAGGAATATCTTATTCAAAATATGATTCATATTATAAATATCAAAAGAAAGTTGAGGAGAAAGGATTTTTATCTAAAGCTAAACAAGAAGTGATATCGCAAAAAATTTCTCCAATATATAGAAAAGGAAAAATTGTGTATGATGTAAGCCTATAAAGCAACAAATGAAATATTTTCTTGAACTTCCAAACGTATTAGCTTCTATTACTAAACATATGGTGATTTAAGAAATGACATTATTATTTCAAATTTTATACAAGGAGAAACATGGAAGAAAATTCGTTCGGAATATAAACCAGAAGATACAGTTATCCCTTGCTTTCTTAATCATGATGATTTCGAGCCAGATAATCCATTAGGAAGTAATGCCGGTAATAATAAAATAGCAGCCTTTTATTATACGTTTCCTGTGATTCCACATTATTTGCTCTCATCACCAAATTTTATTTTTGATGGATCTCTTTTTTCTTCACATTTAAAAAATGAAGATTTAAAATCATGTGTTGAACCATTAGTCAATATATTTGTTGATTTAGAAACAAACGGAATTGATTTGAATATGACAACAATGAGAAAAAGTTTATATAGTGCTTTGTCTTTCTGTTAGGAGACAATCTAGCTATAAATGAAATGTTGGGATTATCAAAATCATTTAATTCAAACTATTTTTGTAGATTTTGTACCATTTTGAAAGATGAATCAAAGCAAACAGTCAAAGAATGTGATAATAGTTTGAGATCAATTGACACATATGTTCATGACCTTGAAAGCAAACATAAATGGTATCATATCTGACTGTTACTTTAGAAAATTAAAGTATTTTCATCCTATCACAAATTATGAGATTGATGTAATGCACGATCTTTATGAAGGAGTCGCACGCTATGATTTGGCTTTGATTCTGCAAAGTTTATATATGAAAGAAACTTTTAACTTGAACACTTTAAATCAAATTAAACAAACATTCGAATATGGAGAATTGAAATTGGTAATCTTGGAAAAGAGTTGACAGAGAGCCAGTTGAAGAAAGGATACATCATAATGAGTGCTTCTGAAATGAAAGCATTTTTGGAAGTAATTCCATTAATGATTGCGCATTTAGTTCCAGAGAAAAACGTTGTTTGGTTGTTATTACTACAATTATGTAATTTATCAGATCAATTATTCAAATCAAAATTCACTGAAAATGAAATTAATGTACTTGAGAAAAACATAACATTGTATTTAGAAAGACGAACTAGAAATATTTGGAAAAACTCTAAAACCAAAACATCATTTTCTTACACATGCTTGCAGATGTATAAGAAAAAAGTGGACCATTAAAGTTTTTATCATGTTTTCCTTTTGAGCAACGAAACAGGATAACAAAACATTATGCTAATGTTTGTTTCCAAAGAAAGAATCTAGCATGTCATGAGTTACAAATCAGCTACAAATTTCAACAACTTTTTGAAAAATCATGAAAACGGATTCCCATTAGAAATGTCATATAAAGAAAAACACAAGACTTCGCTCACGTATGAAGAACTTTTAAATCAAAAACTACATCAATCATGAAATTTTAAGAAAAATAGATCACGATAAATTATTGTTTAAATTGTCATGTTTAGATTATAAATCGACTACTTTCAAAATTGGTTTTGCATTGCAATTAACAAGGATCACAAGGAAATTGAATGTTTCAAAATTAATTGATTTTTTGTTGAATGATGACAAAATATTATATTGTGGTCAAAAAACAGTTCGTAAAGTACAATACTCATTCACAAAGTTATTTATTACAACGATCATCATCATTTAATAAGTTAATTTTATTCGAAGAACTTGATTATTTTCCTTTCAACATGCATTCAATGTAACTGGGGAAAATGACTTAAAAGTTTGTAATGATATTACGTAAATTATTTTTATAAATTAATAATTTTACTGTTTTTTCCTTTTGAAAATAAAAAAAAATACATTTTAAATTTTATCCAATAACCCCCACTCATGAGAACATGTCGAACCAAAGGTCGACAAAAAATTAAAAATTTATCTTAAATAATTATTAACACAAATGTTTAAAAGTTTCATTCTAAGCGTGGAAGTTTCATTTTCCGCCTCCACCTTACTTCAAAAAGCAAAATTTAAAATTTAATACTTAGTATTAAAAATTTAACACTAAATTATTAAATTTAATACTTGATATTAAATTTTTAATACTAAGTATTAAATTTTAATATTCTTTTATTGTAAACAAGGAGAAAATTTAGCTTAAGAACAGAAATTAAAATAAAGCTTATGTTAGTTCGATTGTGATTAAAATTTAGTAAAACATAATATAAGTAGAAAAATAATGGAAACTGATGAAGTTCTAAATCCTAAAGGTGATTCGGTGTTAGAATTAGATAAAATATTAGGTAAAATCTCATTCAACATACAAAAGTGAAACTTATTTTTAATAAAATGTTCTTGTTAAAGATATTCTTAATTACGATGATAGTTTAAATCATTTGTATGATGAGAATTCTAAATATGAAGTTCAACAAGCACTTACATCAATGGGTTTTGAAGAATTAATCTCAACATTCGAAGGTAATGTTTTTCGATTGATGCGATAGAAAATATAATAATTCTTATTTTTTGTTTTAGTCGAAAAAATTGATTATACTGTGTTTATTAGTATGGATGATCAATTTATTTATGGAATATTAAAAAGATTTCCTTGGGGAATCCGTAAAAAATTTGCAATTGAATATGAAAAATGGCTGAAAAATCAAAACGATCAGCAAATGTCAGTTTGCCACAGTAGTTCTCGAAATAATCAGGTTTACTTATTTTGAAAATAAATGTCATTAATTTATATTTAACATTGTTCTGTTCTATTTTTTAGAAAATAGATGAAGAGAGTCTCTCTTTAATGTTCAGAGAAGATCCGGAAGCAAAAGAGTTTTATGAACTATGAAACTACATTTAAACGATGTTTCACCTTTGCCACTTTCTGAAAAAAGAAGATTAGTCGGTATCATTATAAATTACTTTGTAGATAAGAAGATTACATTGTCCAAGAAGGATATTCTGATATTATCGAAATCGATAGAAAACGCTTTTCTTTGGTGAATCAGCACAAGAGTACTGTAATGACAAATCAGGATTATTATATAACAAATCGAAAAATATAATTAATAAGTACAGAAAAATTGGAGCCTTAGACGCACCTAGAAAAAAAAAGATAAAACTCGATGATGTACTTGAAGAAAAAGAAGATTCAGTCGAAACGAAATTGACGCAGATTCGTATATCAAAATAAATGCAATGCAACCTCTCAATGACATTTTTCCACTTTGGAAAGTTCATTCCGAATTCGTCGACATTATATTATGAATATGTGCAAGAACTCAGGAGTTAAGGAAATTTGTGAATTATATAAGTCTTTTGTTCGAAGCGATGGATGGTTATTGGTATGTATTTAAAAATAAGTTTTTCAAAATTTTGAATTTATTTTTTTAAGATTAACTCGGACTTTGATAAATTACATCCTGGTTCTAACTTTTTGCCTAAATGGACTTCGATGAAGAATGATTTATTGGAGGTACTAAAATTGAATGTAACGAATATCGCAATCAAAGAAAACTTGAAAATGTCTCATGAAATGGACGATGATTCTAAATCTGTTGCAATAATTAAAGGAATTCACGCTTTTTTATATTCTGCTGGTATGCGAACTGATCCAAGTGGCTCCAAAGGTAAAAAATAAAAGATACAATTCAAGATAGTATCAAAACGATGTATATTCAATGTCCAAATGAGTCATCTTTGGATTTAGAAATAGTGAAAATTCGCAGTTTTTATGAAGGAAAAGGTTATACCTTTCAACCAGTCATCATAGGATTTGACTACAATCAAGCCAATACTAAGCGTTATTTCCTCGTACATTTTGAAGATAACTATTATCGTTTGGAAAGTTTCGATAAAGCCCTTGAAGTACTTTTAAAAACATACTACATAATGGATTTAAAATTTCCTGTTTCAAGTCAATCAATTTTCTCTTTCTTATCTGCTTTCTTTTTAGATGTTCAAGCAGAAATTTCACCAAAGGTGAAATCTTTGATCAATTTATTGCAATCAAAATTAATCTAATTTTATATAATAATGTATCATCAAAAAATATCTTCACAAATTTTGAAAAAATATGAATTTGTTAAATAAAAGAAAAATATTAAAGAGTTTTTATTGTTTCGTAAAAATTTAATATTTCAGAAATTAACAGTAAATAACAATTTAAAAATTATTATTATAATATTTGGTTTTTATTATTATAATTCTTAAATTTCAATATTATTGACGTTAAAATTTTATTATTAAATATTTAAAATTTGATTGCTCGAGTTTTTAAATTTCAACATTTGAATATTAAAATTCAAAAACCTAAATGTTTAAATTTTAATACCTTCAATTTATTTTTGAACAAGTAGATTTTTAAGTTTTTAGTATTAAAAATTTAATATTATAGTTTTAAGTTCTCAGCTAAATACCGGGTATTTAATTTTTTCATACAAAATTAATATCAAGTATTACTTTTTTTCTATGAGTGTATCTTTAGTAACTAACTATAGAAATAACTATAATTCTATAGTGATATATATATTATGTTATATTTACTTAGAATATTTGAAAGTAATGACTGACACTCAAATATATTCATTAAGAAAACATAACATTATTCAAGCTCAATTTCTCTATCAAAATATATTTAGTCACAAAGGTTGACTCATTTCTAGGGAACTAAGGTTACTAAGTAGATGTGAAATAGTCGTTAGATATTGCATTTTAAGGTTTTTAACAGAGTTTTTTTCTGAATTTTAATGAACACTTTTAAAATTTTATTTTTATTTTGTGCTAAATTTAATTTTAGCACGAAATTTCCGTTATATTATTAAAAATCTAAATTTGAAAATTTTGTGCTAAAAGTAAATTTAGCATAAAATGAAAATCAAAAAACAAATTTTCATAACTATTCTTATTATAATCAATTTTGAAAGGTTTTTTAGTCATATTGTGTTCTGTACTTGTTTTAATTCATTAGAGCAAATATTAGCTTTTGGATTAATTTACAAATTGTTGTTTTCTATATTTTTCTATGTTTTGTAACGAAAATCTCAAGTACTTTAGCAGTGCTTAATTCAAATTTTAGCAAATCTGAAGTTCAAACGGTTTTTGTTGAACAATTTTAAGCAAATCAAAATCAACCCAAGTTTTTATTAAGAAAGAAAATTCTGAAAATATTAATAAAGAATTGAAAATATTTTTCTAAAAATATATCAAGAGTTCAAACAAAATTCCATCATTGTCTAAATCGATAGTTTGTCACACAATCAAACAAAAACTACAAAAAAATCTTTTTCTTCCTTTAGGCTCTAATGACAATAAAAAAAGAGAAAAAGAAAAAAATTAACGATCCTGTTGAGTAATATTTTATTCTTCTTTTTTCTCATAATTCTATATATATGTATGTGAATCAGCAAGCAGCAACAGCGAAAGCATAAAAAAAGATGACACAAAAGAAATGAGAAGAAAATTTGTGGCTTTTATTGCCTTTCATCAACATCATTTGGCAAAGATTTAATGTCTCGGGCATAAAATATGCTTGCTCATTGTGTGTGTACATCAGTTTAGATAAAATATTATGTTTTTTTATTGTGTATATCTTCTCATTATTATTGTCATTTTCTATAATGAATTGAATAGATGTTTTCTTTTTTTGTTAGAAATAGAGGGTGAATTTCTTGTTCTACAAATGACTTCTCATTTATGCATTACTGAAAATCCCAAAATCGTTTTGTTCTTATGAAAAATAACACAATGTTTGACTGTGTTTTTCTTATTTGTCAATTTTAAATGAATTTCTTTCAATTTTTATCTCTTTTCGCCTCAGCAACATTGTTGTATTCTACATAATTCGATTCTCAGTGAGTATACACACATAACAAAAGGATATGTGCTACTGCTGCTGCTTTTGATTGAATTAAATTGCTGAATGATGTTGCTAATGTGACTCATGAGTATGTATTTGTGTTCATTGACAGTCAGCATAAATATAGAATAAAAGAGCCGATTTCTATTGAAATACCATTATGTTATCTAATGATTCAATGAAAGGAACGACAAATTGAATAAACCACAGTCTAATTCTCCCTTTTTTGCAAATGATTATTGAAGTTTATGTGACATCATAAAAATATATTCTATTGAGTAAAGATAGTCATAATTTTACTCAATAAAAATGACATCACGCTTTACATCATTGAAGTATGTATGTGGGAAAAGATGAAAATATTTCCAAAACGTGCGCAAGATTTTTCCTCGCTTTTATTATCACCCATAACTCATCATCATCATCATGAAAAGTGAACAAACGAGCAAAGGCAAAAAATTAACTTTTTAATCGTAAACTTTTTGGAACCAAAAAAAAAAAGAACAAAAGGAATTGAATTTAATGTAACAGAATGATTCAGCGTGAAGAAAAAGTGACTAAGCAAATGAATACTAAAATGAGGGGTGAACAAGGAAAAAACTTCATTTCTCTTCTCGTTTATTGTTCAAAAGCGAATAAGAGAGAAAAGAGAAAAATTTCAACAAGTTCTCAGACAAACTCGAACAGTATAAAAATGTAAAAAAAGTTTCTCATTATTAATAAATTAATAACTCGTTAGGGAAGCTTGTAAATCAATATTAGAAGGAAGCAAGCAAAACAAGACAAGGCGAGAGGGTAAAAAGTAAGTTAGAAAAGAATTAACAAAATTAAAACAATGCGGAATGAAAAATAATGAAGCAGATTTGAGAAGAAAAAAAAGTTTTCTGATTTGCTTGTAATCGTGAATTTTTCATCAAGTTCTTTAAAGACGATAATCAACATAGAAAATGAGGGGCGACCTAAATATCAAAGAAGTTGACACATAAAAGAAAAGAAATTGTGACAGTTTATTGGAAAGTAACGTTAAACAAATTAAAAATTAGAAAATGGTAAAAAATTTGTACTAATTGAAAATTTCAGTTTTTCACTAAAAAGTTTTGAAAATAATTTAGATAAAAGCATTTATGACTTGTTTGATTTATAAATACAGAAGGGAGAGCACTTGTATATAAATTTTATTTGTATCAAATAAGAAGCTATTGTTTAAGTTGGTATTCTTATGTTTTACGTCTACTTTGAAAAGTAATGAATTTTTCTTAATTTTTACCGCATTTTTGTATAGAAAATTCAGCTTATTATTTCACTTTGTTTGGCTGGCTATTCGAACAAATTTCAATTTTGACAAAATGTAAACAAAAAGTTTTAATTAATTTTTGAACGCGCGCAACTGGACATAATTTGAATTTGATTCGATCGTTATTTTCAAATAAATATTTTTTTCAAAACACGATTCTAATAAATTTTTAATCGGTAATATAACTGATCTACCGTCATCCCTCGAAAACAAGAGCCGGCTCTTGTATTCGAATAAAAGAGCCATTTGCTCAATTTTATTTTGATTTAGTATGGATAAAAATACGTTAATTCTGAAGTTTGCTCAGATTTTTAAATTTTTGAAGGCCTTATTTTCGAGGGAAAAAGGTAGGTGCCAAAAATGCACTTAAATAATCTGTTTTTTTTACTTCAATTTAATATTGAGAGACTTCACAATTAAGATAGTGCATAATCTCTAATAAAGTTAAGTTCATCATACATCAAAAGTCATTTCAATGCATGAATCAAAAACAAAAGATTCAATGAAATATGAATGTTTCAAATTATTTTCAGTTCATGTAATTCGAAGTCGTTTCCAGAAATTTCATACAAGATTTTTCGATTTTCAATAGCATGGACTAAAATTGTAGTGAAAAGCTGCAATTGAATCAATTTAAAATTAAACACTATAAAATTTGATTAATAAACTGATTGCAAATGAAACTAAACCAATAATTACCATATGAGTAATAAAATTGAAATAGAATATTAACTGATGAAATAATTCAGTTATCAATTTCATTTAACTCAATAGAAAAATTTTGATGACAAAAACAATCGAAATTTTTTTTAAAAGTTTTGGTGATTGATTAAAATGCTATTAAATGAATTAATTATGATAGGCAATGTAACTGTTGAAATGACATCAGAAAAATTGTTTTTATTCTTTAATCTTCTTTGCTCATTAAATAAAGTGTCTTAATTCTCATAAGTATGTTCTTCGTCTACCCAACTCATCATCTGATTTACCTTTAAATGACATCTGTCAAGGTATGAAAAGGAAACGAAAAATGTCTCAAAAGATGAAATAAACACTAGAAACAGTGAAAGATTAAATCTTTGTGGCCTTTTTGAGCATTAAAAAACATACTTTTGTGGCAATTTTTAGAGAGAGAGAAAAAGGTCACAAAAAAAAGAAGGACATGCGTCACTCACTTGAAAGTGTATTTATAATTTAGAAATCAACAAAAATTTAAAGACTTTATCACGGAAATTTCTCTTGAAATGGGCAAATTTGTGCCTTTCTCACACTGTACAAACTTAATTTGTTCTTCTCATCGCCCTAAACCAAAATTAAGTTAAACTTTTCCTCAACAACAACAAATAAACAAGTAAAAGTTTTGTTCTGGCCGTTTCTTTCTCACTTAAATAGATTGAAAATGATACATGAGATAGAGATCATTAAAGTAAACTTTTCTCTTGAGAAAAAAAGGATGATGAAGATGGAAGAGCTAGAAACATCTTGTTAAAATTTTAATAAAATTCATGAGTTTTTCATCATGAAAACTTGAAAAACACACACAACCATGAAGTCCTTCAAATACAAAAGTTGCAGTCTAAATAACAAAAAGGTAGAAAATTTGAAGTTAAAGTTGATTGATTGGTTTGTGAATGGAGAACTTCAGACGCAATGAAAAAGTTTTGTTTACTGAGCAGTCACTTGAGAATTGAAAGTTAAATTTAGTAGTTAAAGATGTGAATTTAGGGTTAGATAAATAATTAAAAACTTTCTCTTATAGTTCATATGTGAAGTTCTTTCATGTTCTTGATTATTGAAAGAAAGATTTCTATTAAAAATGTTTTTTGACTAAAATTCGTCTTTATTTTTATTTATCTGTTTAACATCACAAATGTCACACAACAAAATAATCTAATGCAACGCAACAAAAAAATGTCACACAACAAAATCTAATGCAACGCAACAAAAAAATGTCACACAACAAAATCTAATGCAACGCAACAAAAATTGTCACACAAAATTACACGTTTTAAAAAGTTTTAATTATTTTTATATGAAAAATGAATCTTATAATAACTTTACACGTGAACACCTTTGATAATATTTAATGATTAAAATAAATCTCATTTATAGCACCACATGATGACTTGATTTCCCCCACGAGAAGAAACTGAACAAAATGAACTGAAAGATTCATCAAGCAAACGTCCCATGATGTAATATCAAAAAAAATGACTGAAAGAAAAAAGTCAATTAAGAAACAAGAGAGAGAGAGAGAAAAAGAATGAAGGGAAAAATAATTTTTTGTAATTAGAAAATTCAAGCGAGTGAACGAGCAAATTTATGCAATGCGATTACGCGCAACATTAAAATTTAAACTGATGGCAAGGGATGAGGAAATGAAAAAAGTTGACAAAAAAGGTGGAGAAATAAAAAATTTGTTGTGAGATTCAAAAGTTGCAGAAATATGACCAAAAGTATGCAGACAGCTATGAATATTAAGTTAATCTTGTCTAGTCGAAAAATCTGAGTAAAAATTCACACCAAAAGACCAACTCAATGTTTCCTTTTTATTTTATTGCAATAATTATTCAATTTAAGTCTCACAAAAGGGAAAAGGAAAAAAATTAATTGGAAAAGTCATTGAATGAATCGAAAATCATTAAAATTGTGAAATGAAACATTACTGCAGAGTAAAGGGAGTTTGAGATTTATGATATTCCATCGAGCTCAGCATTATAGTAAATTAAATTGTAGATAATTTTTTTTCTATAAATCAATATGATGGCAAGTATTTGGCATACTGTAATTTCTGTTACTGCTGCTGCTTCTCTTTAACACAAATACATAGCAACATTTTTATGTCGTCTCGTGAATTTAATTAACTCGATACAACATCGACTAATTGGAAATGTGTGTAATAAATTACGCTCTGCTTCTGTTCTGTTGCCGCCATTCCACACGCTTCGTTTACACGGATATGACTTCTCTGTTACGTTGTCGAAATGGGATTTTGTTGTGGAATTAAATAACATTAACATTGTGTGTACAATATGCAAGTGAAAATGTAGGCAGGCTAGCGGGTTGTGTATGTGTAATTCTATGCAAAAATCATGTGTATGTTGCATTAAATTATTATTACTAAAATAGAATGGAAAATTGATGAAGTTTGAAATGTTGGTTTATTAAAAGTTTTTTGTTTCATATTTCAAAAATCTGAATAAAATCCGATACTTTTTCCGATTTTTACTACCTCAAAAAAAAAAATATTGCTAATAATGACAATTAAGGGCCATTTTAAGGCATTTTAAAATTTTTGAATTTTTCATGAAAATTTTTGACATTTCAAATTTTTTTTACGGTGATCACAACTGGAATTTCATTGCATCTTCAAAATATGGAAAATTTCGTGAAATTTGAAATAATAAAAGATGAACCTGAAGATAATTGAAAAATTTTATCATTGTCACACTTGGAATATGGATTTGTTACTTTTTTAATTGCTTGAAGTGTTTCTTTTTAGCGCATTTTTGCTAAAAAATACGCTATTAGGCTCACGATGGCTGGCTGTATGTAACAGTCATATCTCGGCAACGGTAAGTCGTAGAGAGGTAGTTGATAGCTTGTTAGAAAGGTCTTGACGTGTAGATAAGCCATCAAAAGAGTTTTTTTGGACATTTCAACCCAAAGGTGGTCCACCACATGCATGTCCATCACATGGACCAAAAAAATTTTTTCACCAAAAAGTCTTAAAATATCATGAAACGTCGAGAAAACATGTCAGAAATTTTTTTTAAAAAAAACGACTTATGGTCAAGAAAATAGCACTAAAAATATGTGAAATTTTGTTACCAAACATTTAATAAAAATTTGTGAGAACTTCAATTGGATTGTTTTTAATTTAAAATTGGTCAAAAATAGATTGAAAATTTACACAATGTAATATGATTTTAAAGAGTTAAAGAGCGGAAATTTTCAAAAATTCCAAAAAAATTAAAATTAAAAAAAGACGAAAAGTTTCGAATTTCTGAATTATTAAAATTATTAAATCTCAAGATTTGAATTTTAAATTTTAAGAACAATTTTGTATTTTCTAACTTTTATAAATTTTCTCATGAACAAGTTTTAACAAAATATGAATTTAAATTAATTTTTTCCAACATTAACTAAGAATGAATTATGAGAAATATGAGAAATGAGAAATATTTCTTCTTAAAGTTCAATAAATTCGCTGCATTCGCATCTAATTAACCTCACATTAAATTCCATTCAACTAATCTCAAAATCAATACAAAACACAAAATGTTCAAATCCTATGACAGAAAATAGACAAAGATTTAATTACAAAACATTGAAACATGTCAACAGCAATTAATCTCAAATTGCAGGCACGAGTGAAACAAAAAAAACTTTTGATTTATGTTGAGTGTGAGGCATAAAATTGAAACTTGATTCCCTTTACTAACGTTGTTGTTTTCATGCTATAACAGCTTGTAATTATCGCTTCATGAATGTGAGCTGAACAGAAAGAAAAGTAAAAAAAAACTTTTCCATCATTTACTGAAAGGAAAAGTAAAATCATCAATCTGACGAAGGCTCATCATTCTTTATCGCTGATGTTGAAAGTTGTTTGAATGGAAATAGAAATAGACTCCAGTTTGTTGATGAAAATTGATGATTTCGACCATTCTCGGATGAAACTGCCTTTGTCATTATCGAACCAGCCAGCCTCTGATGACGGTAATTTTAGTATATATAATGTTCGCATTCGTGTAATTAACGATTCTGAAATTTTGTTTTTACTGCTCAACTGCATGTTATGCCATCGAAATTAACCATTTTCACAAGACCACATATACGCAAGCACAATTTATGGTAATTTTACGATACATCTTGCTTGCTAAGGGCTATTGATTCACACATGTCTAATGGATAGAACATTATAGCCTATATGTGTTTCTACATAGTTAAATTTATATGTGAGAAAGTTTTCAGGTGAAAATTTTGTTTGCAAAAGAGAGCAGTTGTAAATTTTTGGTTTTGCAATTTAGGTGATCGAACGTTGAACATATGGCCATAATTGGTTGGAACAAATTTTAAGGATTTTCGTTATTGAAATTTTAATGATTTTAGTTAAAATTTTGTCTTTCATATATCAACAATGACTTTCTATTTCTGTTTTCTATAAGTCAATCAAACAATTGTTAATTTACATAGAGAAACTTTTCTCAAAAATACTTGCACGTAAACATTTACATTCGTAGCAAATGAAAATTTTATCTTCAAACTCATTGCACATGTACAATACGTATAAAGAAGAAACTTTAGAAAATTTGCATGTCAGTACAGAAACAGTAACATGTTAGACAGACAGCCGTAGAGAATGAGAATGGAAAATTCTAAATTTAAATGTGAGACAATTTTATGGCAATTTAGTTTTGTTGTATTGCCTCATTTGCATTTAATATGACTCAACTACTGTCATTGATTCTCAAAGTTTGTTTTAAGTTTTTTGTGTGTATACAAAATTTTGTACAATATTTATTTTAGTGTTGAAAACAAATTTATGCTAATTACTTTCTTTTTATTAAAAAGATTTAAATCTAGTCAAAATTAAAGTATGAAATTGTCTTTTATTTAAAAGTGTTGTGTTTTAATTTAAAATACAAGGTTTCTTGTACAAACCAATACACAGTGATTTGAGTTGTAGAAATTTGTTTACTTTTATTTTTTTTATACATTTTTGTTTTGAATTTACAACTTAATATTTCTCGCTTAATACTCATCTACTGTAAAACATATTTATATCAAATGAAAGCTTATGAAACGTAGAATCTATCTGTAATAAGATCTGTTCGATTTGCGATTAAAATTTTCAAATTATTTTAAATTTTTGAAAACAAAAATACAAACATGAACGCAGCATAATATTTGGAAAATTTAAATAATAAAATGACAGTTATTTTAATAAAAACTAGAATTTTCATTCAAATGCTTGCACTTTTAAAAAAAGATTAAATCCGATTTAAAGTACAAAAATTCTCACATCAACACCATTTTACTCCTTTGAAGTCATTTCTTTAAAGCCATTAATTCAACACTTTGTTCATTCATGATAACAAAAAGAACTTTTATGTGTTGCAGCATGCTTTTCCTTCATTTTCATGTCACTGCCTTTTCCCTTTTCGTATGTATGTTCACACATGTTGCAAAATGAATGTATGTATATGCCTTAAAGGATTTTAACAGAGAGTAAGAGCAAATGATAATGGAATTATCATTCATTATATGACTATGTTCATAATGCAAATGAGAGTTTATGTGTGAATCATTAAATAAAAGTCACAAGATAATATGAAAGTTAAATTGCATTGATAGTCAACATCTGTTTCATCTTGTTACCTTTTCTTTTTTTTCATATCAGTAAATAAAGAAAGTCAGCACATGTCAAAATAATTAAATTTCCATGCTATGACAACATCTAAGGATCAACAATCCGTAAAAAAAGTCGATGTTTGTGTAACTAAATCAAACGCAAATTTTACAGCACATTCATAATTTTCCACTGCTGCCATCATCATTCACTGCTTGGGCTAACATTCATAAATTCATCTCACGTACATTGAACAAATGTCGAAATAGGCGAGTGAACAGACTTCATACATGGCATAACGGTATGAATGAGTCAGAAAAGAAAAAGAAGGGAAAAAGGGCATACATAATGTGGAGAGTAATGAAAAATACCAACTCTCTCTTTCCCTTTGAAAGCAGCTGCTTTATTCATGGACTATATAGAAAAACATGCTTCTCTGATTAACGCTTGTGCAAAAAATAGAGAATTCTCCTTTTCATTCATAATTCATGAGGCGTGAGGGAATTTTCTTGCTTTTATCCAGGTTTTTTTTTTTTGTATATTGCAACTTGTAGTTATGCTTACAGCAATAGTGTATGTAAGTTAAGTTACAGCAATTAAAACATGTTTTTGTGTTAGAAAAGAAAGTCTGTATCAAATGCTGAATAAACAAATTTTCCCTACTGTGATAAATTTTTATGAGAAGAATAATAACAATAATTTTAAGAACAAGTGATTAAATAAATGTCAATAAATGTCAAATTTTTGTATGACAAGTCTTCAATGCTGATGCTAATGAGGCAATTTTCATCCCTTAAAAGCAAAATCTTGTATGTCGACATTTTATGGCTTCAAACAAACGCAAATATTTGCGAGCATACAAATCAATGTCGACGAATTTATTTACGAGTCAAAAAAGAAGAAGGGAGAAAAGATGCGCATCTCTAACCCATAAAGCAATTGACTGCTACAATTTTATATTTACGCTGTTTTTGTTGTTTTTGTTCGCGTCGTTATTATTATGGTTGAAAATAAATTTATTGAGCGAAAGAAAGGGAAAAGAAAATCAATAGAAAACATCAAGTAAAGAAAGGCAGTAGCAGCAGCATTTGGATGACGGAAATTGAAATTTATATCAGACGTTGTCAATAAACTCCTTTTGTTGTGGCACAACGATATAATTCTTTAATTTCCGGAATTTTATTTACTTTTTTTGTTGCTGTGCTGCTCGTATGCGTAAATATTGTTAGCGCAAAATGAATTGATGTTGAGAAGGGATGAACGCATCAGTTAGGGGAAAATTTCATTGCCAATTTAAGTAAAAATTTGAACATTCACAGATGTGAATTAAGTAAATTTATTGAAATTGATTTTTGTTGACAATAAAAAAAACAAATTGTAAATAAAAATTTATTCTATTATAAGTTAAACATTTTAACTCACAATGATGGATGCCTCGACCTACATCAAGTAAACACTATTAGACAATCAAGAATAAAAGTTTACTCATTAATTCAACAGTGCGACATTAATTTTAACGCTCATTTTTATCAAAGAAATTATGCAGCTTTGATATTTGTTTGTATGTGAAAATCAAGGCAAGAAAACTCAGATTATTTTAAAAGAAAGAAAGTAGTATTTCCTGGTGTTCTTTAGAATATTTCAAATTAAAATAGAATCATTTAATTACAGAAATCTTTAAAATACAAAAAAAACTTATTTTTCAAAGAAAAATTTTATGTAAACAATAAATGTAAACAAAGAAATTTATGTAAACAAAAGATTTATGTTAATGAAGATTTTTGAAAGCTCGCAATATTAAGCATTAAAACAATTAAATTAACACGACACTGAAGCAATAAAAATAAAACACAGCAGGTACAGATAACTAACAATCAAAAATATGCTTAATTTTCAAATTTTCATAAAGAATCACAAAAATTGCCGATTATTCGAATTGTCTTTGCCTTAGTAAAAATGCTTCCTCTTTTATTCTCCATGCTTATTCGCTTGAGGCAGGTGATGTTGATTGATGATGCGAAGAGAGTGAGGGAAAAAGAAAAAATTGATGAAGAGTGAAGGAGAATTTCTTGTATAATCAAGAGCTCGTGAAAAGTGCTGACAACACTGCCTTTGCCTTTGACGAGCGTTGCTTGCGAGAATTAAAATATTTCATTCACGAATGTCAATCAGTTTATATTTGAGTGGAATTCATTAATTCGCTCATTTAAAACAATTTTTATTTTTCTATTTCATTTCCTTGATCAACTTAAATTATTTTTAGATAGAAAAGTTATTCTTCATATTTTTTACCACAAAAACATTTTTTCTCATAGCTTGCATATTTAGAGCAGAAATGCAAATTCACAATAGACAATTTTTAGCGCATTTTTGCAAAAAAATACGCTATTAGGCTCACGATGGCTGGCTGGCTGGGTCAGTCATAACTCGACAACGGTAAGTCGTGGAGAGGTGGTTGATAGCTTGTTAGAAAGGTCTTGACGTGTAGGTAAGCTATCAAATGAGTTTTTTTGAGTAAGTGTTGACCTAAAGGTGGTCCACCACATGCTTGTCCATCACATGGACCAAGAAATTTTTTTAACCAAAAAAGTCTTAAAATGTCTTAAAATGTCAAAAAAACATGTCAAATATTTTTTTTTAAAAATTGACATGTCGGCAAGAAAAAAGCACTAAAAATATGAGAAATTTTGTTTCCAAACACTGATCTGTTGGGCAAAAATGCGCTCTAATCGTCCGACTATCCAAAGTGTCGAGATTGATATATTTTTATTCTCACTGCTCCAATTTTAATATTTTTCCTCTATTCTCCATTAAGAGACCATTTTTTCTTTCCCTTGTTGTCGTCAGGGTGAAAACTAGCAGCAAGTGAATGAGTCGAGAGTTGACTGTTTCTTATTATGAATTTTAATGACTTTTATATTCAACTGCAGCAGTAGCAAAAGAATAAAAAATTATTATCTCTTCGCTTCATGAAGTTGATGCTGTTTAGATGCAAATGGTGCGGCAGCGACATAATAATGGTGGTGAAGGCACTTAATGCTCCTTCCTTAGCAAGAATGAGCAAATGATTGAAGTTGAGATGAAAAGAAATTAAGTTTTATGCACAATGACATTATCATCCAAATTGCTTGGCGCTGATCCATTTTCTCTTAGCTGCACGCGATTTTTGCTGCATAATTTCAAATAAAAAATTGAAAAATTTGATAATTCACAGAAGCAGAGAAAAAAAGAAAAAAATTCTTTCATTTTGGCGACAGGAAGGAAACTAAAAGAATTTTTTCTGCATAAATTTTCAATTCTTTGAATTGGAAAAGGAACAAAAATGAAAATTGTAAGCGACTCAAACCAAAAGGAATGAAAATTTATGAAAGAAATTCAAATTAATAAATTTTGTACATTTTTTTGCATGTAAGTCATTTTATATTCATTACAATAATTCCATTATGTTCTTCTTTTTTGTCTGGAATTTTTTTATATTAAAAAATATTTTAAGGCATGGAATTTAAATTAAGGAAATTCTGCTTAAAATAAACATTGACTTGATTTTCAGCGTAAAAAATTTCATGATTTTAAACCACACAATTGCGAAAATTTTTCTTATTTTCACTTAATCATGGCAATAAAAATAATTTGCATGTGAGTTTGTGCGAAGTTAGCACTTTTTCCAAAAGATTTGTGGCTTTCTTTTAACCATAAAGATTTATCTTTGCAATGTTGTTTATTTAAGCTTAAAAATAAATGTAAGTGTGAGCATGGTGTGAGGTAAGACAATTACAAAATGTTGCTCTGATTGCATCTGCTACTTGCCATTTAATCAAATTGAAGTTGGAATTTTTATTACATAATTCAAGTGACATTTGGACTTGCTTGATTGCGACGCAAAATAGAAATTTTTCATCTCTATACCTGCTCATTAAACACAGCAACTCATTATGTCGCTTACTTAATAGAAAATTGTACACGCAAAGACATTTTTCTTTTCGCACACCTTCATCCTTGGAACATGAATACGAAATAAACACAGAAAAGGCAGAAAAAAAACAATAAAACAAGTGAGAAAATCGATGAAGTTGAACGCTGTTGCTGCTATATTTAGATATAAGTAAAGGAAATTTTTTTCATAAGCTTAAAAGCTTTGATTGTTATCAATAATTGATTTGAAATGATATACATAAATGGGATGGGAATAAGAGAATCTAGAGCAACAGTAATGTTCGATAGTAATTTGATTTTATTGACAGTGATGTCTTATGAATAATCGAAGAATTATAATAGAATGTGGAATAACAAATGAAGTTAGGTGCCAAAGATAAAATGAAGATTTTCTACCTTCACTTTTGAACTGAGATCTTCTTTTAAGAATCAAATTTATTTTATGCAACTATAAAAAGAAGAAATTCAAAATTTATCTTCATTTTTCTTATAATGCTGTTTGCTGATAAGAAAATTGCATTTTGAATCATCTCTCAGAAGAAAAAAAGAAACTTTCTGCAAACTACTGCAAATAAATCTCTCAAAGTTTTATTGAACAAAAAAATATGAGTGTGTGTATAAAAAATTTTTTATATGTATGGTAAATGGAATTGATTGCAAATGTTGTTCAAGGAGCATGAGATTTATACTTTATGCTGTCTTCATTCTTGGCACAAACACTAGGAAAAGTTAAGTGAACGTGAGTAAATGTTTTTATGGATAAAAAATTGATAATTTTGTTAAAATTTAAGTCGTAAATTTTTCAGTTTTTTAATGCATTTTTAACAAGAAATTTTTTTTTAAATTTAAAAAGAAATTTTGTGTTCACAGAAGGTAAAAATATATTTTTGTCCAAATTCTTTACCACGTATATCACTCATAAAAGCTGTCCAACTGTATCACAATTCAATTTTTCTTCACCCTTTTTTACTCTCTAAAGATTCAAAACATTCATACAAACATAAACTAAATACATTTCGTGTTCCAAAAAAAGAAAATATCAATTTTACCTCACATATCTCATGCTCATAACCTGGCACATGAAAGAAAAAAAGAAAAGACAAACGAGGGGAAAAAGTTTTCATTTTTATTGCATTTAAAACAAGCAAAGGAAAAAAAAAGAGTAGAAAGCTATCAGATTGGACTCTTGCAAACAGCAACCAATACTAAAAATAATATCTACGTCTCTTTGCTGTGCAAATAAATTATACTTTAAATGGAACAAGAAAAAAATTCCTTCGAGCTTTTCGGGCGACAGCAAAATAAATGTTTCGTGCAAAAAAAGAAGAAGAAAGAGTGAACTTTTTATTTTCATGTTTTTATTTTATTTGGTAAATGTTAGAACGGAAAGAATGTTGCGTCATGCAAACCATCATTACATAAACTAGTGGGCATGTTTTATTAATTAAAATGTAGTTAATTATAATCTGCTGGACGCGTTTATTGCTTGTACGGGCGAGAAAAGCCCTATCAACACGTCAATTCAATTGCTTTCAACACGAAATGTCGTGCGCGATAGTGATTGTGACATGTTTAGTCGATTTTTTTCTATGGCCTGTTTTTCTTTCTTTATTTTTAGCGTGTGGAATGCGGAATAATGAAATTCATCTCAATTTTAATATTATATGATACTCATGCATAAACAATAAAATGATATACATTTCCGTCAAAGACTCACACTTTTACATTTGCTTCCTTAATTTTTCTACAATCAAACATGCAAATGAGATACATTTCATATTGTTGCATGATGTTGGCTGTTTATGACATTTGCAAGTCAAATGATTTTTCAATTTGTTGCTGCTACCACTGCTTTATATGCATGTTTTTTTTCACTGTTTATGTCTCACTGAATCCTTGTTTTTCTCTATAGCCATTTATCATTTCCATCATTTGTTAAATAATTAAGAGTTTTCTTTTTTCATGTTGATAAAATTGAAAATTTTATTAATCTGTCATTTAAAGCTTTAAAAATAGATGAATTATTGACAGACTATAATCAGTACTTTTTAATCAAAAGTACTTAAAAAGATAATCTTTTTAATTAATTAATTGATTATTTTTACAAAATTTATTTTGAAAAATTGAATATTGTTTCTAAATCTCTAGAACTGCGAATGTTCTCTTTCTATAATTCCTTATAATAAACTTACTATTGTGAACTTTGTTAAATCGAGTACTTTAATGCTGGATATTACATGATTTTAGAGATTTCATAAAATTTTTGAAACCTTTTGATTTCTTTGTTTACATTCTTTGTTTTTGTTTACATTTTGGAAATTTTTGTAATTTTTGTTTTTATTTACAAAATTATCAATTTTTCAAGCATTTGTATCAAAAATCAATAATTATTCACAAATAAATTGTATGAATCTTTCAAGTATTAATAAAATTCAATAAAATAAAGGAGAAAAACAGAAAGAATGTCTCATCAGATAATGACAAAAATCGAGATCGTATAGTTTATTTTTGATGAATTTGCATATTATTCCCTTGCAGCATTCTCAGGAAAATTTAACAAATAAGAAAGAAATGGCTTGAAAGCATATTTTTGCATCAGAAGCAGAAGAAAGAGCTTTTAATGGAAAAAAAGGAAAAAATATGAAATGTCATTATGAATATTTGTTTGCTCTCATTTTCTTGTGTGTCGTCTCGTATTCTCATAATAAAACTCGAAAGAGGAAAAAAAATGAATTGAATTTCAAAGATGAGAAGGAGGAGAAGTTTTTTCTATATTGCAAACATTCGTATGAAAAGGAAAGAGTGTTCAAATTTGCTCTTTGTTCATTTCATTCATTTGTCCTTAAATGGTTTTTATTTTATCGCTGCTGTAGATAAAAATAAATGTTGAAAGGATGTTAAGTTCAAGTATTTGAATGAAATGTGACATAAGTGACACTTTAATTTAAAATAATCCATTTGAAAAAAGTTTTTATTATGTAAACTTAAAATTTTATTGACAAAATTTTCTCTTCTAAAATTTTTAATCTCGCATTTAAATCGTCAATTTTTGACCTCATTTCCTTATTTTCATTTTTTAAACTTTCGACTTCTCTTTCCAATTGACAAACTCTTTCATCTAAACCATCAACTTTACATTCTTGTGGCTCTTCAGTTGTAGTTGTTATTTGACGCTCCCTATAGTTATCAAAGCATCTTTGAAGTGCTGCTCTAATTTCATTTCTCGATGGTGACTCATCCCTGATGACCTCATTACGATCGATGCAAGGATTGAAACTGCCATCGATTTCTTTTATTCCCGTGATATCTATAAAACGTTCGTCAATTTGGTCAACTTGATTGCGATAAAACTGAAGACTTTGCAAACTTGGCAACTGACCAAATGAATCCGAATGAATAACTTTAAGATTGTTGTTGTTGATGTACAAATAGACTAAATTCTTAAGTGGAGTAAAAATATCTGCTGGCAAATCCTCGAGTTTATTTTCATGAAGATACAAAATCCAAAGACTTTGAAGGTTTTTGAAAGCATTTTTAGGAATTTCTCTGAAATTATTTGAGTTTAAATATAAAACTTCTAAGCTTGTTAATGTGTTGAACCATTGTGGATTTATTTGTGAAAGATTGTTGTGACTTATTGCAAGATTTTGAAGTTTTGTGAGTGTAACAAAAGTATCACCTGGTAAATCTCTCAAATTATTGTCATAAAGATGAAGAAGTTCTAGGTTTACTAGTGAATGGAACAATGAACTGCTTACATAACCAAGATTATTATTTTGTAAATACAAAGTTCTTAATTTTGTCAATGGTACAAAAACATTCGCAGGGAGTCCATTTAACTTATTTTCCACCAAAATTAGAAAATTTAATTTTGTATTATGAGTAAAAGCATCTTCGGTTATTTCATTTATTTCATTGTCATAAAGGCTCAAAAATTCTAAATCTTTACAATTTCCAAAAGAATTTATATCAATTTTTCTTATTCCAATGCTATAACCATCAATTCTTATTGTATTGAAAAATTTCTCACATAATATCGATGGAAAATTCGTTGAATCTGAATAATCTCCTCTCATGATTCTCTTTACATCTCTATTTGAATGGTTTTCCAAATGTTCACCATTAATTCTTGTAAAATCATCACGACCATCAGGATTTATCAAAACTAACTCACAAGTGTATCCATTTATTTCATCATTCGAATAAATGCAATAAATTGTTTCATTTTGTGACAATGAAAGTGGTAGAAAAATTAAAAAAGATAGAAAATTTATTGACTTCATTTTTACTTGATTTTCAAATCAATACTGAAGATTTTGTAGAATAAGTTTTGGTTTATTTTTCAATCTTATCATGAGATAAAATTTCAAGGTTTTGAAACTGACTTGATTTTGTCGATAATTCATTATGATGGAACTAAATAAGAGTTCCAGCATTTTTAAATTGATAAGCTCGGTATCTTACTCCAATTTTTGATATTTCTTGATTAGAAATTTCGGAAGTCATTCATCAACTGTCGGAAATGAGCTGGGATTTTAAAAAAGCAGTTTTTATTGGAAAAAATTGCAAAATTTTCAAGATTAAAATTTTTAAATTAAACAAATCTGAGAAAAAATATAAACTGACAAAAATCTATAAACTCGAAGTAAAGTACACAAAAAACATGACTGAATTGATACTTAAAATATTGCCAATAATAAGTATCTTCTCCCTTCTGCATTCATTCAATTGGAAAAAAGCTTTTTCTTCTTTTTCTATTCATCTATTAGCTTTAAAAAGCCATTCTTGTTAAGCTACATTGTGAAAAATACACAATGAAAATGCTTGAACATGAAAAATATTATAAAACTGCCTTCAATATCACAATAGAAAAATCATTTCTCTCTCGATGTTAAATTCAATATTCAATTGTTTATTTTTTCTATGGATTTCATCTTTTTTTCAATTTGCTGATTTTTATGCTTAAAGGCAATTTTTCATAATAATTGTCATTTTTCAGATGTTTTAATAAATATAAGAAAAATTAGACTTTCAATTAAGATTTATAGATAAAAATTTGCCAACTATTTCTATACAAATTATGCATTAAAAAATTTGTACCCAATGAAAATAATGAGTAAATTCAATCATGCAAAGAAGAAAAACAAGAAAAAATTTATTCAAAATTATTCACTCAAAGATTTACGCAAATGAAAGCGAGTAAAAATGAGATAAAGAAGATGAAGAATGAAAGAAAGAATTTTTCCATACTTCTTATTCCACAACAGTTCGTTCATCAATAATAATGATAATTTAAATTTATGATGTGATTGGCGTATGCATATAACCCAGTAAGTTATTTTAGTTGAGTCGATTATTTCAAATAATTTCCATAGAGTGCACAAATAATCTACAATTATGTATTTGATTTTCATTTCATCATATTTTTAAATTTCTTTTATTGCTTCAATTTTTAGTGCATCTTTTTATAGAAAATGCAGCGTATTTTATAATTACAAATAAAAAGACAATTATTTTTAAAAAAAAAACTTCTGTCTTTACTCACTGGTAAGACATAACCAAGATTGAATAATAAGAAATGAAATTTTCATATTTTGATTGAAGAAAAAACTCATTTTGCAAAATCCGCGAATAAAAACTAAAAAAATGCTGATCATCATTGTTATTTTGAGAGCACGAAAAATTATTTTATTCATGAGATGAAAAAGCACACACAAAAAAAAAGAAGTGAAAAAGAAAATCTTTGGGGAAATAACATTTGAATCATAATAAAAAATTGTTTTTCATCTCAATATGATTTGTGGCTTTTTGATTTTAATACTGATCTTTTATTTGACTCTAAATCTATAGCACAAATGACGCAACTTCTTCATAAAAAAGTTGGTGTTTCAATGCTCAATTTGTCCACCTTAATCGCATTTATAATTCCCTTGTGCAAGCATTTTAGGTTGATTTTCATGTTGTGCCGAAAATTATTACATCTTACTCCCTCGTTGTCATTATATTTGGCACAAAACAATTTAGTATCATTTATAAAATTAAAATCTGTATTTCAGCTTAAAAGTTTTAGAAATTTTTAATATTTTTACTAATCAATTCATAATAATGTCATTAATTAAAACAAAAAACATCACAACAAAGTGTAAATTTTATTTAAACATTTTCTTATGAAATCTAGCAAGAAACTGAAAGTAAAAATCTGTTAACTGTTGTTTACCAGTTATTCATTAACATATATATTTTTCATTTATTGACTTTCGATTTCAAGTTTATTGAAGTGATTCGCTACCTAGTTTTATTGATATAAACATGACGTTATATATGAAAATGTTTGTTTATTTCATTTGGTCAATAATCCATGAAATGATTGGTGTAATATCTTCATATAAAGTTGGTCTATCAGTCACACAACTTCCATCATCAAAAACATATGATGTAGTTAAAATTCCTTTTAAATACCAATGTGCATTGACTTTTATATACAACATATCATCATAAATACATGGACCAGAATCACCATCACCAATTGTGCAAAAAAGTTTAGTTTCATTTGCAATTTGAAATTCTTTGTTGTAGAATTTTTCACATTTTTTTTGATCAATTATTGTCACATGAACATGCTTTCTATTTAATGTCTTTCTTCCAGTTTCATCACGACCATATCCAACTGCAAAAGCATTTTTACCAATAAAATCTTCAGTAAAAGGCCAAAGACAAACCGGTCTAATAAATTCAGAGAATGTAACTTCATGTGCCAATGTTAAAATTGCTATTTTGTTGATTGTCATTGATTTTATCAACATTTTTGCATTTGGATGTTCAACAATTTTTGAAACACCAACTTTGGTCCAACTTTCAAGTTTTTTCAAATCATTTTTGTTTGTGACACCAAGAAATACTTCAACACGATCAGCTGATACTGAAATCCATTTATTATTCACATCTGGATAAGACACAGTCCCAACATAAGAGAGCACATGTCTGCTTGAAATTAAACTGCCAGAACCTTGATGTGTCCAATGTTTATTATTTTTTACTGCAATCACTGCCATCCAAGGAAATTGTGATCTTGATGAATGTTTACCTCCAATTATTAAGCCAGCTGATCGACTCATTATGCCACAAATGCTATCATCATAATTATATTTATAATTTAACATTGCTGCATAAGAAATTGTCGCTAGCACAATTAATGAAATCAAAATTTTTTTGATCATTTTGATTCAAATGCACAACACAAACTGATGGCATTTTCTGTTACTCAACCATTTCAAAAATTAAATTAAATTAGCGAGTGAATATTTATTACTATTGTCAATGATTGAAAGATTCTTTATTATAAATTTGCTTATGAATCGTGACAGAATACCAAATCAAGCAAGGTTCAACTCAATTCGTTATTTAATATCATTATTATAAATATTTATATTATTATTTTCTAGACTATTAATTTTAATGTTTAACATTCCCTCTTTATTTTCTTATGATTACAAAAAAATCTACGCCATTATGCTGTCAAAAAATCATAACAAAAAATTCTACGCTATGCAGGCGCTTGTCAGGTGAAATTTCATTCGCTATTATCGATAATTGCATGATGACTTCACTGATACCTTAAACAAACATAACGTCAAAAATCATGAAACTTAATCGAACAACAATTTCATTTCACATGCCGCATACACTTTTTCAAGGAGAGACAAGACTGCAAAGAAGGGGAAAAAACTTGTGTTTCAATGTTCATTCATGTCATGTCATGGATTTGTTCGAAATTTGATATGCTTCGATATAGAGAGTGATTTAAAAAGAATTTATTATTTTTTGTAGTCGATTATTGTGTTTGGGGTTTTGGTGCATGTTTTCTTAGGAAAATTGAGTTTATTTAACTTTAAAATTTATTCCAAGGTTGATTTTAATTGTTTTTAAGTATGAAATTCATTGTTATCAACACTGCTGATTGACTTATTATTTAATTTCTCATCCTTGTTCCTACTCCTTTGTGTATGTTTGTTATTCAAGCTATGAAGCAAATAATTTATGCGCGTTAATAATGATTTTATAAGAAACTTGTCGGTTTGAAAGAAAACAACAACAATAACAAGTTTTCTTTATTTTCTCTTTCTCTATATCTTTCGCCTGCTTTACTATTAAAGAAACTTTGCAAAAGAAGAATTGAAAAACTTGCAAGCTAAAGACAAGCACGCAAAGTTTCCTTCATTCTTTATTTTAAAAACAACATTTTTATTTTCAATATAAGAAAATTTTTGCTTTTTTAAAGACATTTTGTCCTAGTAATTCGCTCTAAATATCAACTCTGTCTACATTACAATTTTTCATTTTTAAGTAACAAAAAAAAAAAAAAACGCGCGGAACTTTTTTTCTATACTTTCTGTGAAATAAATTATTCAATGAATTATATTTTGCTTCCGTATGTGCTTTCTCACTGCTAGTCGTTGATGTCGTTTTATACTCACTCTTGCCTGTCACCAAGGAAATAATTTATGTGACATCAGAATTTCAAATTAAGCTTTCCCTATCTTTCTTACTTAATCTGCACAATGGCTTTCTTCTTTCTTGGTTGTATGTGAACATGCAACTAAATACAGATGTCTTGAGTCAAGGCTTGGATAAAGAAGATCTTCTATTTGCCATTTCTTTATTCTCATAAGAAAACTCCATCTTTGTTGAGAAGAAGTTTGATTTATGAAAAATATTTTATAAGATGAGAAAATTTCAAAAAATTAATGATTTATGATTGTGAATCATACTTAAGTGCAATATCAGTGCTTGTCAACAAAGAAAGAGAGAAAGCATTGTGAACTTTTTCAATTTATACGAGTGCTCAGAATAGTTTCTCATAAAGGGATTAAAATGAACTTAAAGATTAAGATGTCTTCAACTGAAAGTTTCTTAATAAAAAAAGTTTATATTTAATGAATGTGAAGTGACTGCTTCATTTGTCAAAAGATTATTTTTCCATTTCCTTGAACTTTTATAATTCTCATCATTTAAGTGAAATTATTGGGAAAAAATAAAATTTTTATAGACAAATTTTCTGCTTGAAACTTTAAAAGTCATTAAAATGCAAAATAAAGGTCTTTTCCGTGTCATAAAAAAGAAGAAAGAGGGATAATTTAATTCAAAAAAAGAGTCAATAACAATCGCGATATGCTTGAAAGCTTCCAACTTCATTTTCAAATTACATCCATGATTAGCTTTGCAATTTAAGATGCTCCTCTCAGTAGATCGTAAAAAAAGAGAAAGACTTAGGGAAGATGATAATAAAAAAGCTTCTTGTGTTCCTGGATTTTCTCAATATATTGAAAATAAGCGCACAAATAAATACATATTTGGAAGTGATCTAAAATTGCTGTTCAATTTCTTTTATATTTGTCTAGTACGTGATGCCATTAAACGATAAAAATATCATCCCCAAATTACTGCTCTTTTTAGCTTGCTCGCAATTCGTGTTTTCAACGTGAAAGCAAACAGCTCACACAAAAGAAATTCAAGAAGAAGAATTTTTATCACGTTCATTTTAATAAAGTTCTTTTTCATCATGTTCAACAACACACATTGATGACAAACATGAGCAGCAGTAGCAGTAAAATAAAATTCATCATTTCGATTCTTGCTCTTATATGCACGGAAATTTGCAATCAAATGAAGGAAAAATTTACAATTGTGTGCTTTGAATGTGAAGAATCTTCTTTTATAATCGTACATGTATGCTTCTGCATGATTGGTAATATAAAATTTTATTTTTACACTCACAGTAAGATTTCTATCTCTTTTACATGTCATAAACTATGTACAAAGCATATTTTGAATTGATGAGAACTTTATGAAAAATATTTTAATCTTGGTAGTGACACTCGACCGTTACAGGGCTTTTTTTGAAATAAAAAGGCCCAAGGGTGTTCAATACATTTCTTCGAAATCATTTAAATTTTCAAAAATATGTTTACAAAAATTCTAAATATTGTTTTATAGCCAATTCTAAGCATTTCTTTAGATAAGAAACGCTATTATTGGTCTAAAACGTTAACTATTTGCCTTTATTTCATCTTAATATGATATTTATATTCAATTTTTTGTGAAATTTTTTTCATAAATATGTTTCGAAAATTTCGAAAACTCAATATTATTTCGAAAAAGGGTGTGCAACTCATTTAATTTAAAATTCTCAACTGTCAAAATTTCGAGTGTACCAACCAGGATTGTAATCTTAAATTTTTCCAACAATTTTAAAAAGAAATCAATTTTTAATGATTTTTAAAATATTCTTTTCCATAAATTTCTTCCTATATTACCTGAGAGTTGAATGTAACAAATTCACATAATCAGCATAAAGCAACTTATTTTTTGCATCCTCATTTTCATCATTTTTAAACAGGAAAAGAATATTCTCTATTCTGTTGGCAAATGTTGAAAATGAGCTGTGCTCATATGTAAATGTCTTATACCATCGTGTTTGCTCCATTACGACAAAATGAGAGAGAAAATTTTCATCCAAATGAGCTTTTTTATCACTCGACAATGAAATATTGTAATTTCACGCTATGTGCTCTGTAAGTGGATTAAGAGCACAAGTGCAATAATGAATGAACAGGTGAGGATGAGTTTTATTTACTGTAGATTATTCGGTAATGTTAAAAAGTTGATTTAGCGGAAGAATTCCTTTTCCCAAACTCAATTTTATTTTCACAAAAAAAACTTTTCTTCGATCAGCACTTTTTGTTTTTCAATAGAAGAAAACTTTAAATAATTCACGAGTAAGAAATTGAGTCTTTCTTAGGAAAGCTTTTAGCATCATTAAGTAATTTATAAAATAAGAATGCTCACCTAGAGTGAGTAAGAAATAAATAAAAAAATGGAAAAGAAAGAAAATTTTAAAGCAAATAAATAAAATTGTTCTTGACGTGAGAGGATTATAGATAAAATTTAATGCTTCAGCTATAATGGATGCTTTGCATAATTCAAATGAATGTTTTGCGATATTTTACAGTCGCTCTTTTTCCTTAACGACGATGTTGGCGGCACCAGCAGTAGTAATAGCATTAATTTGTATGCAAATCTCGATGTATCCCCATTTCAGCACATTTTCTTCTCCTCTTACTTAAAAGGAGTAAAAATTGAGCTTGATATTAAGGTACAATGACTCTCATACTCCTTCTTATGCAATAAACATTTATATACATACAGAAAAAGATAGATCTTCCCATCTATAATGAAGATTACGTGAACGACATGAAAATATTTTTATTTTCGTGCGAAACCAAAAATAAAAATAAGCGAGTAAAGATGTTAAGTAACTTGTAGTTGTAGTAAATAAATTCCAATTCGTACATTTATAATGAGGTCATCACGGCATAACCTTATGTCTTTAAAGCAAATAATTCAAACAGACATGACCTCTTGCCCTAAAACCTTTGGTACTGATTTTGAACTGAATATGTAGATACGCCACTGAACTTAAGCTACATGCCATCATGATAGACAGACGTGATCTTCCTGCCTTTGCTTTCAATTTATTTAATGCATAAACAATATTATTCGATTGAAAGCAAAGAAGAAGAGAGTAAAGGGATTTCTGCGTCTAATTTATTTGCATTTTTATAGCTTTTGCCAATATTTTTTGAGAATTGCTTTTAAATTGCGCTTTGTCAAATTTTTTATCTTGATTATATTTAATTTTATTATTAAAAATGCGCTTAAATCTTTCACTTTAACAAAAATAGTCAGAAAAAGTGGTTGTTTTTTGAGAGTGCATAAATTTTTGACCTTATATCTTTCTACTTCAACATGCATACATAATACAATATAGCTTTTTTTCTATCGTGACCTGGAGCAGGAGTAGCAGCAGCTTGATTTGATTTTTTATCCCTATAGGAATGAGATCGAAATATTTTTACTATGAAAAGCTATAATAGGGGTTGTGACCACTTTTTCTCACTAGAAATCAAATCAGTACATAGTGATGCAATTTACACGTAAAAAAGTGAATGAATTCAAATAAATATTCATGAACAAGTACAGTACTGTACACATTCATTTCTCATATTTATTTTTGAAAGCGATATGAATATGATATGAGAAAGAAGAGAGAAAATTTGATTCAAAATAAAACAAATTCAGTTATTCAGGGAGAAAAAAATCCCCTCTTGTTCTTTGCTTTCCACTTTGTGATTTCTACTGCTCTTCTGTTTTCAATTCAGATACTCAAACATGAAATTCATGTTGAAGTTGTGAAGAAAAGAAAAGGAAAAGAATTGAATTTCTTCAAATTTTGCAAACTATCAACAATTTTCATTTGGGGAGAAGAAAAATCCTTGTAAATTTGTGAAAAAGCAGAAATGTGAGTGGAATTTTAAAATAAAACGCCACTTGAGACGATTGTAAAGATGTGAAAATGGAAGCAAGAAAGAGACAATCTAAGAAAAAAGATTCGCGAAGCACACAGCAGCAGACAATTGATATAACAAAAAATTAAATAAGCGAATTTCTGTTTTCTATCATAGAGTATTGTGAAATCATCACAGACTTTCATAGACAAAATTTTGCCTTGGGTGATTTCATTCAAAAAATAAAAGTTGTACATTAACTGATGTTCTTAATGTTCAATATTACGACGTCTGGAGTTGTTCAAGCATTATGAAGAATTGTGACAGTTGTTTACAGTTACAATCCTAACAGTTATTCATAAGCTTATGAAAATTCTGATTATTAAATTAAATGAGTTTCTCGTCAAATAAATTGAACTGTTTTTTTAGTTCTAAAAATTTATAACGGACATTTTTCAAAAATTTAGAACAAAATACGTGCAGATATAAAAAATTCATTTTTGGATTTTGATTTTTAAAAAGAATGCAATTAGATTTATCTAATAATAAAATAGAAATGGCTGATGGAAAGGAAACAAATACAGTTAATGTCAATAGAAAAGGTAAACCTAAACGGCTCAATCCAGAAAGATTCTCGATTTTTGTTTATAAAGTAAGTAAATTTGTAGTAAAAAAGATTCAGCTTAGAAAAAATCTTTTATTTTGTAGATATTGAAGGAACTTCATCCTAACACTGAAATATCGCGTCATGCAATGGCAAAAATGAATTGTATTATCCATTATGTTTACGGACGTATCGAAGATGAAATCAATCGTTTGAGCAATTTGAATGAAATTGATATAATTACAACGCGTGAAGTACAACGAGCTGTTCGTTTAGTTTTCAGTGGTGATTTATCTGATCATGCTGTCCGTGCAGAAATCAAGCGGTAGTTGAATATTACTCATCATTTAAAAATAAGAATCTTTAGGAAACTTATATTTAAACAAAGATTTAGCTACAAAACAAAATAACTATTTTTTGTAAGTCTATCACAATAAAAACTGATTATCAATGAACTAACTTATATTTTTATGCTCAGTTATTACAATTCTTTTAATTTAGTAGAATGCAATAATTTTATATTATCGCATCATTAAAATATACACGAAAGAGAGAGAAAAGGAAAAACATTTAAAGTGCCAAAAAATAAAGAAAAATTGCAGAACGAGAAATTAAATATTAATAGCATGGCATTCAATAAATCAAGATTATGAATGGTTTAAAGGAACTAGAAGTTCTGCTTAGCATTTATTTTACTCTCCCTTACATAATAATTTTGTCTTAAAATAGCAAAAAAGAAGAATTTGCACCAAAAAGTATGTCGGACCAACTTATTTTTCATATTCTTTAACATTCTTCTATAATAAATTTCCCAAACATTAATTTTAATGACTTGAAAAAGTCAGAATGAGAAGCAACGGCATGAGGGAAAGGTTAACAACAATGTCGGACAAGAGTGAATGAGTGGAAAATCAATTTTTGCTCTTTTTGTTGCTATATCACGAAGCGATACGGAAATGTCGTCTGACAAGTTGAAAAGGCAATCAGATTGTGATTTCATTTCAGATTGTCTGAGTGTGCTACTCGCTAGCCTCCTGTGGTTATTTATGTATGTCCTTTATGGCTTGTTATTTTTTCCGGTCGGTTTTTAAATTTCATTTTTATTTTATTAAAACACAGAGAAAGAGAAAAAGAAAAATGACACACAAAATTGGCGATAATTTTTCTAGCCACAACATAAAAAGTTGGGCTTCCTCTCACTTTGATGCAATTTATATTTTAAATCACCAATTTTATTCGATACAATAAAAATAAATTAAATTTCTCTGCCTGCCTGCATAGCATTTTACTGAAAGTATGTTAATGCATCAATGCTGATAAATCACGAAATTGTTGCATTATTTTCATTATTTTAAATTTGTCAAAGTCGTCGAAGTTCATCGAACGAAAAAATTTATCGTAAAAAAATATTCATTAATCAAATTCTTTGAGTTATTAAAAATTTTGATAAAAATCGTCTGCCATGAAATAAAACAGATGACTCATAATGATGATAGTAGTCATGACAAATGTACAATTTTCATATTTTTCAACATACACATGGAGCATAGCAAATTGATTATGCTTTTACAAATATTGCCTTTTACATGACTTCACTTACATGATGAAGAAAAGTCTCGATCTGCACTTCCCTCTTTTTACATATCACGACAAACTCGACAAGACAGAGAAAGAATTCCTGCCAAGTCATGATTTATTGATATTTATTTGAATGTATTCTGACTTAAAAAATATTGCTCTATGGCATATTTGGAGATGACCAAAATTAAATAAAAAAAAAAATATTTCCTCATCATTAACTCTGAATTTAATTTTTTGGTGCTTTAAAGGACACCTCATAAATTTCATTATATCAAATTAAATGGCATGAATGAGAAGAGTAAGGGGATTGAAAACTTTTGATGTTTTCACTTTGGGGTTGTTGTTTATTGGAAAATTCCATTTATGTTCGGTTAATGAAAAAGGGAAGTGATGAGACGAAGGACAGTGGTTTTTGAGGGTGTTGACATGTGATGAAATGATATTTAATTAAAAAAAGAGAAAGTTTCAAACTAAAAAAGTGTCAATAAATAATTCAATATTTAGTTCAACAAAATATTTTTATAAAAAACATTTCGATATTCACAGTGACAATATTTGCTACGCATATTAAAATTTCATTTTTCCGCTCAAAATATCTAAGCAAAAAACCTTCAATATAATATGTTTCACCATGACAGCACTGAACAGTACCTTTTTGCATTTCATAAGTTATTTACAACACATATAGCATCAAAGAAGGTAAAAAGCATCATTTTGCCACTTCTTAGGTACGCACACAGCATTTCTTAATATTGACTTGCCTTTTACATGTGTTCTTGTTATGTTTATATCGAGAAAAAGAAATACCCTTCTCCACCTCAAAATCTGGCAAAGGAAAAAACACCTTTTCATGTGGTCTGAATGTTTTATTAACAATATTTACACTGAACGTGTGTATACTTTTGGGCTCTCTTGCCTTTTTCTTCTTCACGTGCTTATGAATTTTCAGCATGCATTAACTGAAGAGCCTTTTTTTTGCGTGAGTGTGTCAGGCTGCTTTTCTCATTTCATCCGTGAAATTTAAGCCATCTTATAATCCCAAAATAACAGACAGTGATGACTTTAAACTTCACACGTTCATGATGCGCATTTTTATGGCTATAAAAATGACTTTTTTCATATCCAGTTTCGATAGTATTGAAATTTTATCACATCAATGATAAATCCAAAACATCATATGTATAAATATACATACATGCCGCAGCACATCATTGACGAAACTTTATAATCTTCTTAACGACTTAACGTTCGAAGGGGATGAAAAAGCTGAAATGTTGAGTGTTGCAGAACTGGAATAATTTTCCTATTCATTGAAATCAATAATATCGAAATTCGGAATAGCATTATAAGCTTATTGCTGATGAATTTTTTCTATTGTATTGATATTTCATAAAATAGAGTGCTACAAAGGATTCTATTTTAATTTAGACTCCAATTCGTAATTATTATATTTTATCAAAAATACAGTCATCCAAAAATATTCGATAATCAATAAAAATCATTAGGCTTGACAAATTTCAATTTAATTAGACATAAATAATTGAATGATTACATTAATTCATGCTCGAACCTATTCATTATAATTATAGGTAATTTTCATCATTTCCTGTCTAACATACAGCTTGTAAATATCAATTTCATCCAGTCAACAATTTATAAAACATTGCATAATGCATTGTTGTTTAATCTTTCACTGAATTTATTCAAAATGTCAGAATTTATGTGCAGAAATACATTCAAAATCCATACATCATTTACTCATCAATTATAGATTTAATTAAATAGAAATTTGTAGCTATGGAAATATTTAAATAAATAATCGATTCAAGGCAATCTAATCCATATATTCACATGACGATGATCTTGATGATGATGACGATAAAAGATTCAATTTCGCCTTGTGTAAATATCATCCACAACTCATCTCTCTCGTCCCATTTCTATTTCATTAACACTATTGAAGATAAGTAGTTTCAGTGACCACTCTACCACTATCGTAGTCTATATTGTGGTTGACCCTTTTTCCATTATTCTTACTCCTATCCTCCTACATCTATATTTGCCAACTAAATGCGTCATAGGGAGCTATCTATTTTAATTAACATTTTTTTTTTTCATTTTTTGTTCTCTTCGTTCTTTTGTTTCCTTCTCATGTCCACATCCTGCCATTTTTGTCCTTTTCTATGCATTCATTCATTTATGATGAGGTTTCCTTTCCATAGAATTCGAATGACATTTTAGAGAGAATGAATAAATTTTTATTGCGGCTGTATCTAAATTGAAGTGAAAGATAAATTAAGTTGGACTCGGTCAATAGAGGAAAGATAAGAGGCTTGAGTTGGCCATGAGCTATGGTCAGAAATGAATAAACTTGAGTGAAAGATGAATATTTGAATAGTGAAAGAACTTTTTTAAAATGATGAAAGCTTTAAGATAATCATGACGTTCAAAATTGACACAAGATAGATCAAAACTGAATAAATTCTTTTGGGAATAGTTAATGAAATAAATTGATTGAAGTCAATTAATATAATTGTTTTCTCACACAATTGTTTACCCTAAAAATTAGTTGTTTGTTGCGTACATACACATAATTAACTTCTCTTATTTATCTTAGATAATTAAAGTAAAATTGACTTTTTTCATTCTCTCTCTTATCAAGGACTCTAGCGTGTGTACACAAATTAATCAGAGATTGTTATCTGTGAGATAATGAAAAGAAAGTGTGCACAGTATAAAAGTAGGACAGTCTGCTGACTAAATTAATTTTCATCCTTTTCATTACATAGTTTTATATACGCAGCAACAAGAGAAATTTAATTTTATTTCTGGAATTTTGTATGTTTCTTTAAACCCTAAAAAATTTCAATGGTCATTTTCGTTTATATTGACTTCATGGCAGGGCAGTAAAAGACGTAATTTTCATTTCAATAGTGTGTGGACATATATTCGAGTATAGAGAGAAACATTCTTCTTATATGAAGGGAAAATGTTGAATTAACAGACAACTGGTGTATGACAGGCATATCTATTGAAGATATGTGTATGCGGAAAATTGCTACAGATTTATTCAATTGTTGAACCAACATTTCTCGCACGTATATATATGTATAGTTGCTTACCACCCTCTTTATTTTCATATACACACGCATTTACTTTTAATACCTTGTAGTGAATGAATGGATGAATAAAATTTTCTCATTGTATAGTGAAATTGAGGACGTTGGAAGGTGAGGTAAAACATATGTCAATAAATCTACACTAAAATATCCAAAAAATCTTCCAATTTACTCTTGTTGAATTTATACGAAAAATATATGAACTTTTATTCCATATCCATTCACAATATAAATAAAATGCATTCTTTATTCAACATGCGACATATTTATGAGAAAATGAAAGAGAGAGAGAGCGAACAAAAATACTTTTGACATGAATTTCATTTATTGCATTTTACACATGTCACAATACCATGATAATATTGAATGGAGTCAGCAAATAGTCAATAAAAGTGAGTGAAAAGTTATATATATGCAGAGGTCAATTACTGCATCAAACCATGAAATTTTATTTCTATACAATTCGAAATGTTGCACAATTTTTATTTTTTTGTTCTCATTGCCTGACATTCAATTCAGATCCCCTTGTCAAATACAAAACGAATTGATTGTTGTGTTGCCATTTCTGCTACTACTGTTGCTATTGTGACAACTAAAAATAGCACTTCCGACAAATGAAAAAATTCGAAGGTCAAAATAGTTGAAAGTTGACATTTTTATGCTTTTACACTACATCGCACTTTATATTTTGAATGTCTCTACTATGTAGTTTATTGATCAGACGAAGAAGCACTTTCAAGCTCATCAATAGTTATGCACGTAGTGATAGAAACGAAAGCTTTGATGAACTCAATTTCATTCAATTATGATCACAAAAAAAAAAGATTTTTCTACATATAGCACATTCTCGCTATGCTACGCACTAGTTCAACAAATACAATGTCCATTTTACGGACACACACATAGAGAGAGAAATTGCTTTTTCCTGAATTAATTGAGCATGTATAATCGGAAATAACGTCAAATCAATCGAAATGATCACTTTTTCATCTGCTTCAATGAATGAACATGAATGTGAGCTTAAAGATTAGTTAAGTATGGTTGAATAAAATTGTATTAGGTTTTAATATAAGACATTTATTTATTAACAAATTTGCATTTAAAAATAAAAACACAGAACATGAAGTTGGTTATTTTTATTCAATTTCAATTTGTCCGTTAATTTATGAAATTCATTTTAAGGTTCAAATTTTTCTTTATAATTCGGTTGAATGTCTTTAAATCCTTTATTTACAAAATCATTAAAGCTTTCCTTTTGTCTTGTTGCTGTTTCTTTACTGAAATTACTTTTCTCGTTATGATCCAAATGTAATTTTACATTGTCGATGTCTGCATCTAAAAAAATAAAATTTTTGAATAACCTCATACTTTATTCCACTAACTTTATTTTTACCAAAACCACGATTTTCTGGAAATTTTAAAAATTCTTCAAAGTTCTTCTCTTTAATTTTCTTAACGCTTTTCCACATAACTATGAATTTTGGAAAAAACACAAAGTGTAAAAATAAAATTTGTTAAACAAATCCGCAAAATCAGCAGCAATTGTTGACTGAGATTTAATTAATGAAACAATTTTCTTTTGATTAAAATTATGAAAACAAAAATTTCCCTGCCCAGCAGGCACAAGAGCAAGAGCAGTTGAAAATCGGTTAACTCATTTGAATATAAACATCGACCATAAAGTAATTATTATAGAATGAGCGTCTGCTGTTGAATTGTATTGTATTGTAAATGTGGTGTATGCAGGATTATGATAATTTTCGGGTAAAAAAGAGGAGGAGAAACAGTGGCAGCAATGCGATGAGAGTGAAAAAAGAAACTTTTGGATAATCGCTTGAAAAGCTTCAACAACTTTATTATGCAGCAGCAGTAGAAAATTTTTTTTCTGGTGTGAAAAAATTATTTCATTTACAACTTTTTTTCTCACTCATTCCCGTCTTCTTTCATTCATGCATAATTTTTCCCATTCTTTCGTCCCCATGCATTGTGCTATGCAAAAAAATTCCAACCAGAGCAACTCAGATGTTGCACATTGTAAAAATTTTCCATAATGAAATTAAATTTTGCTTGAAAATTAACTTTTTTTCTTCTCACCAACAACGCTTCTGTCATGAAAGAATGAGCGAATAATTAAAAAATTTAATTTCATAATTTTCATCATTTGAGGAAGTAAAGCAACATCATCAATGGCAATGTTTTTCTCACTCTCTATATTTTTATATAACTAAAGGTGATAGTTTGGTGTGAAAAATTATGTGTTGATGAAAAGTTTGACATTCATGCAAATTCGCATCATTACGTTCTATCTAAAAAAATTTCTCTTCTCAATTAAATCACTCACTTTTGGGAATAAAAAATGTTTTCATTGAGTCATAAGAGAGAAAGAAAAAGTTTACTATATGGTTAAATGTTGAACGCCACTCTCTTGGGAATGAAACAAAATTTAACGTTAAAAAACAGCAACAAAAAAAGTTTTCAATTTAAAATACATAAAAAACATTTTCATGATAGCGCTGATGAGAGATGAGCGTAAGCAGACTTTTCATTCGTGAAATATTTATTTTATGAATATTTAAAAACATTTGAAAGAGAGAAATTTTAGAATTTTTTTGATGGTAGAATCCTGCGGGCAGACTAACCGTTAATTCCCTTAATTTAAATGGCGCGCGCACTTCGTTCCTTTAATTTAAAAAATACGTTACAATTTATTGATGGATATTTTTATCAAAATACTTAAAATTTTTCAATAAAATCATTTGAATCAATTGTTTTAGCTTTATAAAGCAATAAATCAAGACTTCTGGAGAAATTTAGTATAAACTTCATGAGTTTCTGGAAATTTTCTATTTCAAATTTTAGAGTGCGTTCAGAAATTTTGAATTTTTCTGAGTACAAAATTACGGTCACTTTTCTGTTTGGCCCTCAGGGGTAAAATATATCGTTCTTTATGAAAAAGTCCAATAAATTATTATGTTGGTTTAAGTATTAAAACCTTTAAATCAGCTCAATAATGACTAATTTCTGAAGAAAATTTATTTCTATTTAACTCTAGAAAAATTTAGTAGTAATTTTAGACTGCGTATTTAAATTTTTAATTTTAAACTTTTCTAGAAAATTTCGATCAACTGATTTGAAAATTCTAAATCAAATATAAATAATATTTTTTAGAAACTGATCCAATGTGGATTCAAAAAACATGACTTATGTGAAAACAGCATTTTTCCATCGACATAAATTTTTACACTGCTGCTATTTATTTCATACCTCCTAAAGGCATACTATCTTATCACATACAATTTGTATGTACACAAAAAAATTTCTTTTTCTTCACAAATCCTTCCTTGCCTTAAAGGGAAAATATCATCATCATCATCATCATCATCATCGACATGTTGGAATTTTTTTTATCGTAGAGAAATTTTTTGTCATTACTATCAGCTATCAGTCGTGGAGGGCAATTGAGGAAAAAGAAAGGTGGCAGAGAGTTTGGGAAAATTGCTAACAAGTGATTTGGGGGAATATTCTTCAATCACTCATGTGGGATATTGATATCTTTATTTGTTATCGATTTAAGCTTCTTATCGTCATCGCATATGCGGTTGTTTGTGTATGTGTGTATATTTTTTAAATTTCTTTCCTCCTTCCAACCCTATTCAAAGACATCAATTGCAGTGAATGTGTTGTTGTGCTCTGCTTATGTTCATCCAAGTAAGATGAATATATTGAATGTGTATTTGATGTCTTTAGCTTTTTTATACATGATTGAATTTGTGTGTAGAAAACTTCTTAAAGCTTACGATATGATTTGTGTTTGCCTTGAAGGGGCGACAAGAAAAAATTGTTCTTTACTGAGATTTAAAGTAAACAAAAATAAAACTAAATTTAAGAGTTATGTAAATGTGTCATCTTAAAGTCAAGTGATTTGATTTTTTTATTTGTTAAAATGGCATTGGATTTAATCCTGAATATGCGAAATATCGATAAAAATTTCTGCTTATGTCATGCATTTCAATTAAAGTCTTTCTAACCCATTTTTATTGTCTTTAAGCACATGTGTCTTCTTCCCTTTTAAATAAATTATCAGTTCCTATTTCGAATAGCGCAATAGAATATTTAACAGACACATCCCGCTCGCTTTTATATTTCACAATGAAATTCCCTTTCTCGCTCTTTATCGAGTAATAATAAATGATATGTTAGAAAAAGGTGACACAAAATGAATGTCTTTGAATATTTTTCGTGCGACATGTAAAACATTTTGTGGTAGTAGTGGTAGAAGTAGCTAACATGCAAGTTGTAATGATAGTCATTGTATAACATGACTGACCAAGCATTTACTATTTACTATTAATTACATCTCTGTACTTTCTTATTCATTCAGTATTAAAAAATATTCCTTAACCCTTGCGTGTCTACCATCGCTTATAAGCAAGCACTAACAATATTCAATGTTTGTAATTTAGAAATGGACTTTTTTTTGAAATTATTAATTTGATGAAACACTCAATTTATTGCCATTAACTTTCTTTTCAAAGTGAAGGCGACTCGCTTTGACATGACATGCGACACATTTTCTTATTTATGATTATTTCTAATTGGTCAAGTTTAATTTATTGCAAACATTTGATGGCTCAACATGAAATTTAATTATTATTTTTGGCTCATTCAAAATGTTGAGGTTTTTGTTTTTCAGGACAGGGTGGGGATGATTTATAATTATTTATTTATTTTTTGTATTCTGTTGTTTTTGACCACAAAGGCTTTTTTCCATTGTTGTCCTAAATTATGCCTACATTCATTCATTATGGGTCGCATATTTTTCAAACAATGAAGCTAAAAAATTATTTTTAATTAAACATTACTTTTTAATGATGGATGAATAATAAATGAAATTGAAGCAAGAGAAGGCACCTGTCAATGGACAGAAAAAGTCAATCAATAATTTAATCTCGATAGACTAAATTAATTAATTGTTTCTACCTTTCAATCTTCATTTGACTCACAATACAATGTTAGTGACCAACGCCACTATCAATTTGAACATGTAAAAGTCCATTTAAATTAAACAAAAATAGATCATCAGTGTTATTTATGTTTTCATTAATTTCTGTTGCCGCATTTTACCATGCGAGATAATTCACATAAAAGCCAATAAATTCAATTTTCATTTCATATTCATGTTCATCCAATCAATATTATACAATTTATGATGGCATATATTTTTAAAAAAGTATTATTATTTAAATTGGTAAGAGATGGAAAAAAGAGAAAAGTGTGCTGCAACAAACCGCTGATGTGCTCTTCAATTTTATTCGCTATTCAAAATAAAAATTGAGAGCAAGCAGCAATTCCATTTTTAAATTTAATTGAAATTCAACATGAATTTTCAATTTCTTATTTTTTCTGTCCACTTCAAAAATATGATAGGTGTAAATGAATTAAAAATTATTTTATGTCTGTGGTTTTGATGAACATTTTTTTCTGTGCCATTTTTGTTTAATGAAAAATGTCAGATATTATCATTTGGGTTAGCAGAGTTCAATTTTGTTAAAAAATTTGAGATAATTTTTACACATTTTTCATGAGTTGGCAACAGCTAATTATTGTATTATGTCCATAATTTATTTTAAAACCTTATATAAAAAGTTGAAACGAGCAAGAACTGTAAGAACCTTTCAAGAGTGCCTGAATGTCGCGCAACATGTCACACACGACAAAATGTTGTAAGTGATTGCAGCTTCACCAATTGTAAACATTAGAACTAAAATTTACCTTATTTAACCACAAAAATTGCCATAACTTTTGATTGATTGGTCTGACTTCCACAAAAATCAAATTTTTCAAGAAATCAATGATTTTATTCAAAATGTCTTTATCTTGCATTTAAAGCCAATTTTATTAGCCTTTTATTTAAAATTGACCACACTTGTTATGTATAAGAAGAAAATCAATCGTATGAGACATTGAAGCTTATTCTAAATAATGCACAATACTCAAATTCAATTTGAGTATGCACTTTTCGTATCATGAAATGTCTCTCAAAATGTCAACTCAAATCCTTTTATTGCTGTGATGCATTAAACTTCATTCAATCCTTGAGTGTGTTGAATATTGGCAATATGGTTGAAGTATGTATAGCTTTCATTGTGAACTGTATACATTTGACATGTTTGATGAAAACCTCATGCCAGTCTTGAATACGATAGAAAAAAAATTTCAATTCAAATTGATTCTAGAGAAAATTGAAAATTGAATTTTTTTTACTGTAGCCATGGTTTTTCACTCACACAAAAACTATTTATTTTTCAAGCCTTTCAAACAGAAATTTAATTTTTATTCTCTCAACAACCGCATAAAAAATTATATTTCTCTATCATATATGAAAAAGCTTCCACTTCATTCTGTTGGGTGTGCTACTCGACTATCTAAATAAATGATTTCATTTGGAATTAATTGAAAATTTTAAAACTTTGAGAACTTGTGTCAATATTTGAAGTTTGATTTTCATTTTCTGCTGCCTATCTTATTCTGTACTGTATAAAACTGGTCCTTTTCAGAAATATAATAGTAGTATGTATACACACATTTTAAAAAACTTTCCTTTTATATTTGAATAAAATTCATAATTCATGATAAAATGGTAGTTATGCAAAAAAGTCCTTTTTCAACATTACGCTTTTGATAAAGTTTTATTGAAGTAACTTTCAAATGGCATTTCTCTTTGCCATAATTTTCCATTTTACACTCACAGAAGGCACACATACTGCAAAGAAAGAAAGTTATGGTAAGCTCTTTGTAAGAAGTAACAAAGTTCCTCTTCTTCTTTGTACTGTAATAGTTTTACTAAAAACTTTTGTATAAAAATTTTAAGTTGAGCTTAAAGTTTTAGCTTTGTTTTGAAGTTAAAAAGAAGAAAATTATTAGTACAAAAAAAGTTACCAAGTTGTTGATGATAAAAATCAAAAGTCTCAAATATTGTCTGTAATGAGCTGTGTACATGCAATGTTCTTGAAGTGTTTTTTTAGTGCTGAATAATTGATTAGTTTTTTGACTTGCTAAAAGAGTTTCTGACAAAATCACATTAAAACAAAAATGCCAGTCATTGACAATAAATTGCAGTTTAAAACTTGTCAAAATCAATTGTTTTTGTCTTTAAACAATGAAAACAAATTAACTCAATTGTAAAGAATTTTCAATTTCTGTTTATTTTGTAAACAACTAAAAATTGTCCAGTCACAACCATAAAAATGTCACTTTACTTATTTGTCAACCTAAAAATGAGAAAGAAAATAGAGAATGAATGGCAAAATTGTTATGCAAAGCACACAAGTGAAACAGACAACAATTCACTAAAATTATCCTTAATTCATTCATTGAACTTTCTCTCCTTCTATAACTTGTTTGTCTATGAAGAAAAGCAAAAATCATTCAAATAAGAATATTTTTCTGCTGTCATCTGCATAAAAGTCACTCAAGCTGCTTGCTTCTTTTCATCTCGTTGAATTTGAACAACAGCAGCACCAAAAAATGACAAAAATTTGCTAGTCTGCTATTTTTTGATGCTCATCTAGATGGAAGAATTTTTTTGTCTAAAAATGTATATGAAAATTGCATGCGAGCGACATTGAGAGTATGAAAGAAAAATAATGTAAATAATTGAAGAAGAAAAGAGATTGTTGTGGGTTCTTTAGACCTTTTTTCTGTTTTGTATAAGATGAAATTGAGAGAAAATAATAGGAGGCTACTTGTAAGGGACTCTTGTCCATTGTATTGATTTCTATTGAGAAAAAAAGTCAGTAATGTAGTCCACAATTGTAAAAGAAATTTTGTTTCTTTTGCAGAGTAATTTATGACATAATGTACATCAAAAGCTTTTAGCACTCGGTTTTACTTAAGCAAAGCTTTTTTATTTTCACACCAAGTTTCACTTAGCCAAGCATAAATTCATATTTCTTTTATAAATTCAATTCATCAAAATGAAGCAAAAGAAAATAATGTTTTAAAAAATTGTATAAACTACGGTGTGACATAACAGAAGAAAGGAAAAAAAGGATCAGAAAAGAAAGCACAGTTGGTGTGCTTTTCATAGGATTACACAGTATAAAATAACATTCAAGCTGTGATTCAGATTTTTTTTCACGCCACTGTATAATCCTTTCTTCTTTCTCTTTTTTTCTGCTCCTTTTATTTTTATTTTTAACAATATTTCCACTTCAAACGGAAATTTATGATGCTAGTCAAACAATAGAATTGAAATTTCTTTCTCTTTTGGTATATTAAAAGAGTGTGCGACACATTTAGAGGATTCTTTCGTTATTTTATTGTATTCACGGTTAAATTTTATGAAAAAGGCAAAGACGAAAGAGAATGGATGAAGATCTAGCGGATTATTGCGTGTTCTTTTCCCACAAAAAAAGAAAGAATTATTCAACGTCAACGATTCAACATGATCTGATATCATCATTCTGCTCTTTTCCCTTTACCAGCATTAATGTGTGTGCTTGAATTGTCAGTAAATTTCTTCACATAAATTCTGTCAATTTTACTTGCTTTAGTAGAGGCTTTGGTTTGTAAAAAAATGTTAAATATCTCGCTCGAATAAATTTTTCTAAGCTCGGTTGGGAAGATATAAGCTTTTGGCGAAGGCTTTAGTTATTGAAACGAAAAATTCTAGCAAAAAAAGATTTGAACGATATTTTTTTAAAGTTACTAACACAAGCAAATAAATTTTAGTTTTACTAAAGTAGACAAATAAATGTAAACAAAAAATTTAAAAGAAATAAAATTACATTTATTGCTTAGAATTTTCAATAAAGAGCTTTAATATTTGATTAAAATATTGACTAAAATAAGCAGTTTTAACATAAGAGCAAATAACTATAAAGAATTTACTAAATTCAAAATTTTTTAATTACTAACAAAAACAGATTCATTTTAGTTAACTTTAATTTGAAATTTCCCCCTAAAACATTTGATAACGACATAGTGATGCATAAATACTTACTTTCCTAACATTTTCATTTCCTTAGCCTTGCCATTTTTTATTCTATCGTTTGTCAGCAGTGCTGCCTTTCAGTTGTGAAAAAATGTGTCTGGAATTTTCTTTTCTTTCTTTATTTAGTAAAAATATGGACTGTAGACATGCAACAGGAAGGAAGTTAAGGAAGAAAAAGAACTTTTCTTTTATTCAAACAACAAAATGGTACACTAATGCATGAATGAGTTCAAAATTAAAGTCAGTTAATGGTGAGTGATGAAATTGAAGCCAATAACTTTCTACAAAAAAAAGGCTCAAAAATCATGTCAAGCATGTGAAATCAATACATTTATTGATGTCAAACACGAGCCTTTCTTTCCTCTCGATATCACTCAACTCAGCATTCCGATACAGAATATCATGAAAGTGCCATTTTTATTACTATAAAGAGAGTGAATGACGAGATATTCGATATGATATGTCATAATAAAAATATATAAATGGGACACATTGACACGCACACGTTTTACATTAATGTGACAACATCAGTATTCATTCATTTCCTCATTTCAATCGATATCGAATGTCGTAGTCTTTATCAAATTTTCCTTTAGTCCCGAGATGAAGCATACATACTCTAGTAGAGAGAAAGAAATATGCGTGCATACAAGAGAATATTCATTCAAGTTCCATTTTTGCGAATAAATTATTTATGATTGCCATGGCAATTTTCTCGCCATATCCCATGTGAGCAGGCATCATTGAGTCGTAAAGAATTCATGAAGGAAATCAGACCTTTTGGTATAGAACATGACTTGGCGAAATTAAAGGAAGCTTATTGCACGAACTGAAACGGAAATCGTGATTTCTTTTGGGATTTTTCTTCTCCTTATCAAATTGATTTATCCAATTTCTCATTCCAAATTTTTGTTGGTCTTTTATTTGTGCACAAAAATACTGTTGTTATGGTTAAGTGGTTAGAAAGAGGTACATTAAGTTTGCTAGCTATGACTAACCATCAATTATGGTAATTTCGTGGGAAAAAAGAAATTCTCTATGATTTGCATACATGCATTGATGATGAATAAGTAGATGATTATGCGGTTTCTTTTGAATTCCATCGATCGAAGATTCAAATTTTTCTAAATTGATAGTTGAAATAGATTGATGAATTTTTTACATAAAAGTTTTTGCTAAAGTAAAAAATGATGAGAAAACTCGTAAAATCTACAATAAAAAAAAATCAATTTTGGAATTTTAAATAATTTAAATTCTTACGGTAGAAAATGTCTGAAGATTGACCTCGAAAAATGGTACTTTCAAATTTACTGGTCTCTGACTGCGAATGATCATCATCAACAACATTTTGCGTACTTTTACATCACATTGATACCATGGGAACTCATAAATGGTTTGTTGAATTTTCGTTGATGCGTTTATGAGAGTGTTTCCACAGAGAGCGTAGTTGAACAGCATGATGAAATACGAAGTGATATAAAAGACGTATATCAACATGCTAACGTCATTTGATTGCAACAACATCAAAGCACTGACACTCATAATGAATGATGCTGACACAAATTGCATCAGAATGTTTTTCCACAAAACTTTTGATAGAATTCTGCATTTTTCTATTGCTTCATTATGAATGTTAATAATTTCAATTAAATAATGGTAAATTTTTATATTTTGTTTATTTGTAAATGGTTCATAATCATCTAAAAAAAAATAAAAAATTTTAAAACGAAAATTTTAATTCAAAATTATTTACCAAACCATTTTCATTAAATAAAAGTTTTTGAATTTTAAATGAAATAATTTCAAATTGTGCTGCTAAATGAAAACAACTTCCAAGAATTATTCCATCGCCTGAAATTAAACTGCAAGCTGTAATATTTCCTGTATGTATTGAGAATAAAAATATAATTGGATAAATCGGAAATTGTTTGTAATTGAAGGGAAATCTGAGAAAAATTTTAAATTAATTATTTGAAATTGAATATTGAAAGCTGAACTTACGAAGCTTTATATGGAAATTCATAAGCTATATTTTGCCCATTTATAAATTGATAAATATTTGAAAATATTGGATATAAAATGTAGCAAAAATCTGTTGAAATAATGAAAAATCCTGTCACACCCATCAATATTGATGAAAGCTGATTTGCTCGAGCATTAATCATTCGTTCATCATTATCAGTAGCTAGTTTTTAGAAATGTAAAATTTGAAACTAAATAAACTAAAATTATACCTTACTTTTTTCAAAAATGTCCTTCAAATAGTCCAAAACTTTCTTAACGTCTTTTCGATACCAAACAAGAATTAAAATTCTCAAGACACAAGGAATTTCAGTTAACCACGGAGTCAAACCATCCAAAACCAACTTGAGATTCTCACGATGTTCATAAGAATAGTAAAGTTGAAAAATTCCATAAACTAAAACTTCCATGCAATTGAAGATCAAAAGAAAAAATTTAAATTTTGAAACTTCATTATTTCCAATAAAAAATCCAAGTAATTTCCAACTCAACTTTTGAATACGATAGAAACTTTCATTTCTCATAAAGTTATTTTGCTTAAAAATTTCTTTGATTTTCATTTTTGAATTTTCCTTTTTCAATCTTTATGCAAACAAGTCAAAGAATGAACTGTATGCAAAGTTGAATAGAAAAATACTTTCAAATGCAGTTGCATAACGATGTCAATGATCTTCTTTAATATTTTATGAAATTATAAATTTTATATTTGGTAGCAATTGATATTTTCTGTGATGGATTTCTAGTAAACTGTCAATCAATCTTGAATAAAAAATAAATAATTAACAAGGCTTAACCAAGAAAGTTCTTATCAATATGTAAAAAAAATTAAAACGTTCTTTTGAAAATTTTATTGCAACTACATGATAAAGTTTTTATTGGTAAATGCTATGTTCTTGGCTTGATGACATAATGTCATTGATATTATAATTTGTAAAATTAAAACAACAATTCTGAAGCAACAATTTCAAAAAATTTCCGTTCATGATAAAACAACAACAACGTTCAATTATCTAGAATTTTTGTCAATCAATTATGAAATATAGTAATTACATAAATAGGCAGTTAGAATGTCCTTCAACCATTAAATAAAAATGAACAACAAAGAATTTCAGTGCATTTAAAAATTTACAAAAAAGTTTTTGCTAAAGTGAAGAAAGAAGTAAAAATCCGAAGAATCTGAAATAAAATAAATTTTTATGAATTCAACTTTTTAAATTAAAATTTAAAAATTCTTACAGAAGCAAAAGTTTCCATATCGACTTCAAAAAATGGCACTTTCAAGTTGACTTTTTTCTGTGCACGAATCAAAATAAAAAGAATGACACGACGAACTTTGACATTGCACTTATACCAAGGAAAATTATATGAAGTTTGATAAATTCCAGTGCTTGCATTAATTAAAGCATTTCCACTATAAGTATAGTTGAAACTCAAAACAAAATAGGCACTGATATAAAAGACATAAATCATTATGCTCGCGTCATTTGTCTGTAAAAACATCAGACCACTTATGCACATGAGAAATGCTGAACACACAAATAGAAGAAAAATATTTTTCCATAAAACTCTGGACAGAATTGCACATTTTTCAATTGCTTCATTATGCATATTTATAATTTTGATTAATTCATCATAAATTCGATTATTTTTCTCTTCAGAATACATTTCTGGTGAATTTTTGTCATCTAAAATAATCGAAAATAAAAATTAAGGAAATTTTTGCAAATTAGCCTACCATCATGAGCAATTTTCTTGATTTTATGTGAAATAATCTCAAATTGAGCAGCTAAATGGAAGCAAGAATTAAAAACTGTTCCTTCACCAGCTCCGAAACAGGCGACTGTCATATTTCCAGAATGAATTGAAAAGATGTATATTATTGGATATAATGGAAAATAATTGTATTCAAAGGGAAACCTGACAAAAGATTAAATTTTTAAACATTTTTTCATAGTTATCAAAATTTTTCATACCAAGCTTTAAAAGGTAATAAATATAAGATTTCTTGTCCAGTTAAATATCGATAAATATTCAATCCAATTGGATAAATTATATAACTCATATCAGTTGAAACATTACAAAACCACATACAGGCTAGTAAAAGTGATGATGTTTGGTTAGCTCGAGCATTAATTTTTCTTTCTTCATAGTCTGTGGCTAAAAATTAAATTTATCAAGAAATTATAAAATCTGACAATAAAATCATCTTACTATTCTCAAAAATATTTTTCAAATAATCCAAAACATTTTTAAGTTCTTTTCGATACCAAACAAGAATAAGAACTCTGAGAACTGATAATGCCTGAGTTATCCAAGGTGTTAATCCATCAAGAAAGATTTTGATATTATTTAAATTATCTAAACAATAGAGAAACTGAAAAAATCCATAAGTCCAAACTTCCATACAATTAAAAATCATAATTGTGAAACGAATTCTTGAAAATTTGTCACTGCCAATCCAATAACCAAGTAAGTTCCAGCCTAACATTTTTGGAACTTTAAAGAATGATTTATTGCCCATGAATTTAGTATAGTGAAAAATGTTTGTGACCGACATTTTTTCAGACTTTCTAGAAATAACGTTTAAAGAAAACTGTTGAAGAATATTCGAGTTCTTTCGCTTTTAAAGCTTTTCTTTTTAGAAATCTTTTTAACTTTCATTCATTTCTTATACTAAATATCATTTACAACCATATACTTATGTGACAACATGTGACTCTTTAAATATTTCTTAAGATGACACGATCAAAAAAATAAATAAATAATTTACAGAGTAAATTTATCGATTTTACTATAAGGAAGTGTTCTTAAAAACTGAAAATTAAAGGACAATAAATAACTGATAAAAGACTTATACTTTGACAAGGTGTAAAACATCAAATATTTATTTATGTACGTTGATTTTACATGTAAAAAATTTATCCAGTTGACGAAATTCTATTAATTTTTTCAAATACGATAAAAAATAAATTCTTAATTAATTTCTTAAATTTTTACACAAATGATTTTGCCAAAGTATAAAATGACCAAAATACTCGAATAACCTGTAATTGAAAAATAAGTCTTGATAATACACTTCAAAAGTATGAAAGCTTACCATAGTAAAAGTTTCCATATTAACTTCAAAAAATGGAACTTTTAGGTTGACTTTCTTTTGAGCACGAAATATTATCATCAACAAAGCTTTTCTAACTTTTACATTACATTTATACCATGGAAAATTGTATGCAGTTTCCTGTATTTTTGTGCTTGCATTGATCAAAGTATTTCCACTCAAAGAATAATTCAATGTTGAAACTAAGAAACCACTAATGAAAAAGACATAAATAAATATAGTTGCATCATCTGTTTGTATTAACATGAGACCACTTATGCATAAAACAAATGCCGCAGAAATATATTGAATTAAAACATGTTTCCATAAAATTTTCGATAAAATTTCACACTTTAAGATTGCTTCATTGTGAATTTCTATGACTTTGATCAATTTATTATAAATTTGGTCATTTTCTATTTGTGAAAACTTTGAAGATTTTCCTTTAACAAAAAGAAATTTTCCAGAATATTTCGTAATAAAAATTAAAAATTTACACAAACAAACCTTCATCAATAATTTTCTTCAATTTCACAGAAATAATTTCAAATTGAGCAGCCAAATGAAAACAGCAACCGATAATCATTCCTTCGCCAGCACAAATACTTGATATTGTCATATTACCCGAATGCATTGAAAGTATGTAAATTATTTGATATAATGGAAAATAATTGTATTCAAAGGGAAACCTGACAAAAGAGTAAAATTTTAAAAATTTTTTAATGATTTTTAAAATTATTCATACCAAGCTTTAAAAGGTAAAATAAATGCAAAATCTTGATTATTAAAATATCTACGGATATTCAATATGATTGGGAATATTATATATCCTGCATTAGTAAAAATGGAACAAAACCACATCATGCCTGTGAATATTGATGATATTTGATTGGCTCGAGCATTTATTTTCATTTCATCGGAATCAGTTGCTAGAAAAAATCATTAATCTTTATAAAATATTCCCAAAGATCAGGCAAAAAATCATACGTGTTTCAAAGTTGTTCTTTAAATAATCCAAAACATTTTTAAGATCTTCTCTGTACCATGTCAAAATAAGCACTCGAAAGGGATTTATAATTTGAATCAAAAAAGGAGTGAGTGCAGCGAACATTTTTTTTAAATTTACTCGATTGACATAACAATAAAGAAATTGAAAAATTCCATAAAAAAGCACTTCCATGCAATTAAAAATAAGAATTGTAAATTTAACTTTTGAAAAATTATCACTTCCAATCCAATATCCAAGTAATTTCCAACCAATTTTTTGAACTCGAAAAAATGTTTTTTTGCCAATGAAATTATTGTAGTGAAAAATTTTATCAAAAAACATTTTTAGACTTTTCTTTAAGGACGTTCTTTTTATTGTAAATTCAAAAATAAACTATTTAGAAAATATTTTCATCATCTTTAACAGCGTAATATTTTAAACCCTTAATTTGTCACCTAAAAATATAAGAATTTTTAATGAGATATTTTCAAAATGATTAAAGGGTTCAAAATTATTAAAATTTAAAGGAATAGATAAATGTCTATTTAATAAATATTTTAAAATAAATTCAAGAGAAAATTATCAATTTTTTATTAGGGCGATGGAACTAAATAATACTTTTTTAATTTCAACGTTTATAGAAAGCAAATAGAAATTTCTGATTTTCGTTTCAAAAAAATATTGAAACATAGAATTATCGTAGTTTTACTTCCTAGTTCGTTTGATTTTAAATTTATTCATTCAATCATTATGAATTTTTTGTGAAAACATTCAAGTTTTAATAAAATTTCTTTTGTTTTGTTTACATTTGTTGTTTTTATAAAATTCTATTAAAAATTAGTAAAAACTTTTTAAAATCAGTAACAAAATTTGTTTGTTCTAGCAATAAATGAAAGAAATAATTCGAGATCTATGAAATTCAGATTAAATATTGTTAAGATTCCGTCTGATATTCGAATTTTCAAAAAAGAAATTGAAATTTAAAATTAACAAAATTTTCTAAAAAATAACTGAATAATCATAAAGTCACAATAAGTAATCAATTCAATCTATCTTCAATTCTATAGAATTTTTCTAGTTTAAAGCAAGACTAAAAATACTTTCAAAAAATCATTTCTATTGTCTACTTTAAAAAATGTGAATTGAATACACATAAAAATAAAGAATATTCAAAAGTAGAACAAACAATTCTTTTAGAAATTTCATAAAGGCATAAAAGAGAAAAACATAAAAAGTCATTTTAAATTTTCTTTAAAAAATGCAGATAAATTTCTTCATCCCAACATGTTGTGAAACTTTCTCTCTTGGCATAAACAGCAAAAAAATTGTTTTCTCCTCAAAACTCATTAAAAAAGAAAATAGACAAAGTTTGTACAAATGCATATACATGAAATTTAATATTAAAAGTATTCTTATTTTATTGTTTGTTTGTCAGTTCACTTTTTTATCTAAGAGTTATATGGAAATTTTTTAGAGCTTGTGCACACTCGAAATTAAAAAGGAAGGAAAGAAATGTGAAAAAACAAGTTGATCTAAAGTTTAAAAAAGTTGCATGCATGCATAAATGAATCAAAAAAGCAAAAGTTGCATTTTTAAACTTTTTTCATATTTTAAAAAGTTTAAAAAAATTCAAATTTAATTCTTTGATTTAACTTTTATCAATAAAAATTTTCCTTCTTTTTATCCGTTTCCGAATGCATGTTAGTATGGCGATAGAAGCATAAAAAAGTGAAAAGGAAAATCGATAGACATAATGTTGTCTGCAAGCATAAACAACGGAACAAACAGCACACAAAAAAATTCCTTTTCTTCTTGCTCTATCGACTTTGAAGCTTTCATGAGCTTCGACTGCCTTTACTCTCTTATCTCAATCGCTTTTTGATGGAAAAATGCTTTTAATACACACAAAGCAAGTAAGCAGGAGAGAAGAATACGATGCCATAATGTTGAATTGAAATTTGATAAGAGAATGAGAGATTTAACTGTCGAGAGTAACAATAAAATTGTACCATCATCATGCACTTCCTTTTTTTATATGATGATGGTTATTACATGTAAGCTTCTATTTTATTGACAGTGTAATTGGAAATTAATTTTGTAAGCACTCTGAGCTGTATGCATTGAATGTTTATGATAGAGGTGGAAAGAATCATAAAGAAAATATCAAATCCCGTATGGAATTAAAATCAACGACAGAGAATTTTCATTTTCCAGTAGAGAGAGCTCAATTTTAAGTTTTCTTTCCTTCTTAAACCATAGTTTATTACTCTAAAACTACAAAAGTGACTTTCAAAGTCCCAAGTCGAGACTTTAAATGCAAGCAACGAAAGAAAGAGAACTTTCAATAATTAAAGTGATAAAGAGAACCATAAATCTTTTTTGTGTGGAACCTTTTTAATGCTGATTTATTGAAACGAAGAAGATGTCTTTCTTACTCGTTTAAATTTCTGTGTAAATTGGTTTGCATAACACAACTTTATATAGCAGAAAATTGTTATGTAAAAATGTAAAGATTTATGGTAAAATATTTATGAATTTCGTCTGATATAAAAATCGATTGCATGAAAGCTTCGTGATTGATCTCAACACTTGACATCTCTCGATAAATTGCTAGTGATGAAGGTCAAGATGTTGAGCTTTTACTGCTTGCTATTGAAATATCGGTAATGAGATGGAAATTTGAATCATTGGTCGTCCTTTTTTGAGAGGGTGACATTGAATATTGAATGAAAATAAATTGCAAGACAGAATGATTGATAACTTGAGTGATTGATAAAAATTTATTGCATAAAAAAGTTTAGAAAATTATAATATTATCAAATATTTTTATTCATCACAAAATGTTTCAAATCGTTACAAATTTTCTTATTCATCTCACGTCACATTCAACTGAATATTTCAAATTCTTCTATCTTTCTTCTTCACAAACATGCAATTAAAAATTCTGTAAAACCAAATAGAGAATGCAATTAATGGCATATACATCTACAAGCATTTCACATTCACATGACATTTTATAGTCAAAATGGCTTCACAAAAAAGTTAAACATGAATTCTACGTGCATGCTCATCTCTCGTATGTCTTATCACAAGAGTAAAGTAATTTTGTTACTGCAGCAGCAGCAGCAAATTCAGATTCATGTGCAATTGATTATCGTAGTCGACAGATCACGTCTGAGTATTTATCTAAACACAAAAAAACCCTGCGATGAGTAAATGAATTGCGCGCAATTTATATTCAAAATGCATTAACTAAATTGAATTTGCATTTGTGCATGTGTGTGCTATGAGAGACAATGGCAAAAAAAGAAGTTGAGTGAATTTCAATGTTTAATCGTGCTCAACGGAAATTAAAGAATTATTTTTCTCTCTGCCACAGCAGCAGCAAATTTTTATCAACGAAAAGAAAGAACGAATTTTTTCTATATTCATATAATTTTTTCCTTTATTATATTGACATGAATTGCATTTGATATATAAATTTCAATTTCCGTCTCGACTTTCTTTTCTAGAACTGCCATTTCAACTTTATTGATTCTTTTTTCGCCTTTCTTTATTTTCACAATAGATTACGACAATAAATTCTTGTGTTATTGCTCTTATAATACACAATTTTACTCACATATATAAGAACTCGATGGGTTTGCTGCCTCGTGGTTGTGTATAGATGGGTGAAATAAATAAAAAGAAAATAACACTCAAATGTGGCTTTCAATATGTATAATAGTGATTTGTTCGCTTGCAAATAGCAAATATTTGTTTTGAGGATAGCAGCGTTCACCATATGCATGTACAGTCATACATGTCTATATGTATACATTCACAGTGAGAACTATAGTGACTAAAAAGTGCTCTACAAACAATGGTTGGTTCAGTGGTGGCAAAGTGATATTTGGTGGAAACGAGGGAAAAAAGTAAAATGAATAGGAATTGAAAATATGTGTGCATGTGTCTGCCTGCTTTGCATTGCTTATTTCCATGTCGAGTGTGCTAGTGACATTTGCTTTAATTGAAACATTTTAATTTTCTCCTGCTTATTTGTTTATTCATTTAAAATATGAGTAAATTGAAGAATCTAATAGAAAAATAATAGGTAACATTAACCATTTTCTGTTTAAAAAAATAATAAGAAAAGTGATTGATTTTTTTAGTAGTAGATTAATCATAAAAATTCCAATGTCTGTCATAAATCTTAAGAATTAAAAGAATAAGAATAAAAACTATGTGATTAAATAAACCTTGCAATGATATATAATTTTTATATATTATATCATCAACTTTATGATAACAAAAAAGTGAAAAACAAAGAAGTTCATTAAAACTTTATCATCGTCAACAGTGTGAGGAAAAGATAGAAAATGGCACATTAAATTAGAAACTTTTTTAATTATTTAATCAACGTCGCTCATTGTTAATAACAAAAAGAGAATAATAAAAGTCAACTGCTGATCATTTTGAAATTTCCTCACTTTAATTGCACACATAGAGAGCGAAACTAAATCCGCAGGTAGAATCTAATTTATATGCTAATTTTAATGGCATTAAATTTTTCCCTTGCTTGTTCTCTTCATAGGTTAATTTAGAGAAGCTACTTATGCCGCAAATACCCATCACAACAACAACAACATTGAAAGTAAGAGTAGGAAACATTATTCAAATGAGAGAGAGAGCAAAAAATCAGAGGCGAAGAAATAAAGCTTTTATTGCTTATTATGTGTGTGTATATATAATTTTTCTGTGCTTTGAAAAAAGTTAAAGCCATGAAAATGTAACCAAAGAGTGAGGCAGATTTATGACTTCAATTATATTATTTTTCTTTTGCGTTCTCTTGTAAAGCATATTTTTGATGAATGGGCGAAAAAATAAAAATTTCTAAAATTATGTTAAAAGCATATTAAAAGAATTTTGATGCAGCACTCTGCTTTTATTTATTTTATTAACAGCTGGTTTTTATGAGAATGACACATTTAATTATTATCGAGAAATAAATTCTGTTGCTTCTTATGACTCTAGCAAATGCTGCTAAAGTTCATCAAAATTAATTTTTCTTTTTTATTGCTTATATTGATGGTGATTTGGTGTATTTATTGTAAAAAAATTTACTAACTTTTCTAATAAATATTTGATAATTTTATTATGTTCAGCACTCAGTATTTTATTGTTTCAACATTTATTGTTTTGGTGTTTAATTTTCAGCGCTTAATGTTTTAATGCTGAGTTATCAATATTTTTATGCTCAACACTCAATGTTTTATTGTTTTAGTGCTCAGCACAATGTTTTGATATTTAATATTCAGTGCTTGATTTATTCTTAAATGTTCATCTTTTACCAGTTAATAGTTTTTTGAATATTTTAAATCTCAACAACTCCTTTCTTCTAAAAGAATTGACAATGCTCTAAATTTAATTTCATCAACAAAAGAAGAAGGAAAAGTTTTTCAACAATTTATTTTTATGCTACTGCTCATTACGCTCGAAGTCTTTTCCTTTTTATTATGAAATTATTACACTCATAAAAATGACATGGAAAGTGTCCGTGCGTAGTAGGGGGACACTTAAGCGCATTTTTGTGCCTAGATCAGTGTATGTTAATTACTAATTACAGAATTATTAGATTTTTTTGTGAAACAGATTCACACTTTAGAATAATTTGATCAAAATAAATTTAAAATATAGGAGAAATCATATTTATGAAATTTTGATGTATGAAAGTACGGCGAGCGTTTTTAATTGATATTGAATACACAAAATATTCTTATAATAAATTTTGTTGATTTAAAAGTAATTGTTTAGTAAGATTCAAAATATTTAAAGTTCCATTATTTACCGTTGGTGGCGCTGCAATCGTTTTCGTAGCCAACTTCGCTTTGTTTACATTTTTCAATTTGGAAATCTAAATTCGTAATTTGCTAATTATTGAAATAAGTGATACGAATATAACTAAGCGTCGCCAATAACTCGATAGCATAAATCAAACACACCAAACCGAAAGTCTCTAGCTATTGTAGTTTTCGAGATCTCAGCCCGGAGCCGTGAGCCAGCCAGCCGATTTAAAAATTCATTTTGAATTTTTAGAAGAAAAATTGTGTTGTTTGAATTTATTTCTGTATGTGATTTTATCATGAGTCGCGAAATAAGCGTCAATAAACGAAAAACTCAAAAGAATTGGAATTCTAAAGTTTCACATTGAACTTCAATTTAAAATTCCTATCAAATCAAGCAAATTTTTCTTCCTTTTGGATTTTCTGTATCTGATTGTGCTTGCGAAGTATATGATTTTAAAAATTTTCTTTTTAATAAAAATTTACTGAATTTAAGAAAATTTCTTAAAAATACTTTTTCAAGATTTTATCAACGACACTTTCGAATTCTCCAAACGTTTTCAAGTTTCTACAAATTTTAATTTTTTTATTTAGAGAAATTGCCCTTATTATATATACTTATACTAGTTACCACTCTTAGCCTGATTATGGCAAACGTAGGGAAATATATGATAGAAATATCAATATTATTTTTTTTTCAAATATCAATATCAATACCCTACCCTTGGGCATTATTAGTTGACGAAACCCATCAGCGAGGAGGTGGTGGTAAAAACAGGGTTTCATTAAGGTTTGTTAACGCAGATTCTTTACTGCGGCTACTTTTGAACAAGTAGCAACCCTACCACCAAGCATTCTAGAATTCTATCATTATCGCGAGGGACCTTACCTTTTAAAGTGCGATCCGAGAGCACTCTAACTACTACTACTGGTTCATACTTCAAAAATATTATCAACATCAACATTATCGAGAAGTCGACGCCGTGCCAATGACATTAGATTACAAATCGGAATTCTATTTTAATCCGAAAACCATCAAATCTTCAAAAAGGTTTTTTTCTGGCTCTTCTCTTCTCTATTTCTATTTATATAAAAAGAAATAAAACAACAAGCAAAATGAATCCATCATCAATCTATCAATAAGACTCAAGTTGTTATTCTTACGAAATCACAAAAATTTACATCCGGATGAGACTCTTCCCAATTGTAGTTTCCAAAAATAGCACGACAGAGGTAATTGAAAGAAATCTGACGGCAGATACCTTCAGGGGAATTGCCGCCACCTCCAAAAAATAAATTACGGCTTTTTTGACCTGTCGGATTTACTAAGGCGAACTAATAATTCAGAAATTCGCTTGATAAAATAATTAGAAACCTCACGAAGCCTAAACACTTTCTCCATATTCGCAAATCTTGAATGTTCGTAATTCGGATCGATGATAATTACAAAATATTTTGCAACAACTACTAACATTGCGTGTCCTAAGAAACCAGCATTCTTAAACGAAATTCTATATCTTTCTTTGTCCTCTTCACTATCTAATTCTCTATAGAAAGGTGTGTTTTTATAAATTAAGGATTGAAATTGAGAGACAAGATATATTCTAACAGTGTTAGGACTTTCATTCAACAGATATTCTTTAGAAATCTCAGAGATGCAACCAGCACTTTCAATATCCTTTCGCATAAAGCTTATTGTGGACTCACTTTTACCTGATCGTGCGAACCTTTTTAAGAAATTTACTCTTTGTACTCGATCTTTAAATATCAATTCCTTTGGAAAAATTAAGACATTCCTATTATTAATCAATGCATACTCATTAGCTCTTTGTAATAGATTCGACAATTTAGCAAATGAATCATCTGAAAAGAAAAAAGTATAAACAAAATTAACAAAATTTCACATATTATTAGTGCTATTTTCTTGGCGACATGTCAATTTTTGTAAAAAAAACTTTTAACACGTTTTCTCGACATTTCATGAAACCAGTGACCAAGTACCCGTGTTGCAGATCGGTGTACTTAAGCGCATTTTTGGTGCCTAGATCAGTGTTTGTTACAAATTACAGAATTATCAGATTCATTTAAATGAAAATAGGTCTGCAACAAGAAAGATTCGAATTTTTTGTTCAGGACTGTTCTTCAGAAGGTACTCTTTACTAATCTCCGAGATGCAACCTGCGCTTTCAATATCCTGTCGCAATAAATTAATTGTGGACTCCTTTTACCTGATTTTTTAAACCTTTCAAAGAAACTCTTTTGTTGTAGAAAATCAGGAAACTCCTACCCTTAATTAATGCGTCCTCATTAGCCCTCCGCAAGAGACGTTCCAATTTTACAAATACAAGTCATAAATATCTATAAAGATGCTTTATGACATTTAAATATGTGTACACTGTAAAGTAACACGTATAGTGGAAGTCATAAATACTATTCTGAATCAACTCTTATTATACTACAAGTAGTAAATCCTTTTACTCTAATGTGCCAAAGCTCGTGAAAACGCTATTGTTATAGGTATATAATTGTTTTCAAATCAAATTTAATATCCTACGCATATGTGGTCCATATGTTTGTTTCACATTCTTATATTCTATTTTATACTCTCTTTAGGAATACTAATTTTCTAGTTTTTCCATATAGTAAGGAAATTACTAAAGTCTTTTCACGTAATTTTATCATATATAATTACTCAGACGTTGTCAAATAACCTAAAATCATCAAATCTTACGAAAATACATTCAAATTTATACTTTAGGTGTAGGCTAGAATCGAATTCAGAATCCCGATTTAATAGACGAAAACACTATCAAGTTAACCAATGAAGAATTTTAAGGTTTAAATATAGTCTTACAGAATAATTATTTAATACAATTCTTGTATTCGATTCTTAGTACCAATTTAGTAGAAATTGATTTCGCACTTGATTTCACAACTAAAATTACTAGAATTAATGAAAAAATACTCAAAACATACTAAAAATACATTTAGAAATTTTCGCCTTCGACTAGTCTCGAATCACTGACCTCAGTGTTACTAGATCAAGACACTACCAACTGAACTATTGAGAACTTACAAAAACATTGGCAAAAAACCTATTTAAATAATGCTTTACTATTAAATCTTAAAAAATGTTCTCGCATTGGATTTCATAACTGTTATGGCCAAATTTAATATCAAACATTAAATTATTGAAACAATAGACACTTTAATTTCCTTACTATATGGGAAAACTAGAAAATTAGTATTCCTAAAGAGAGTATAAAATAGAATATAAGAATGTGAAACAAACATATGGACCACATATGCGTAGGATATTAAATTTGATTTTGAAAACAATTATATACCTATAACAATCGTTTTCACGAGCTTTGGCACATTAGAGTAAAAGGATTTACTACTTGTAGTATAATAAGAGTTGATTCAGAATAGTATTTATGACTTCCACTATACGTGTTACTTTACAGTGTATACATATTTAAATGTCATAAAGCATCTTTATAGATATTTATGACTTGTATTTGTAAAATTGGAACGTCTCTTGCGGAGGGCTAATGAGGACGCATTAATTAAGGGTAGGAGTTTCCTGATTTTCTACAAACAAAAAGGTTTCTTTGAAAGGTTTAAAAAATCAGGTAAAAGTGAGTCCACAATTAATTTTATGCGACAGGATATTGAAAGCGCAGGTTGCATCTCGGAGATTAAGTAAAGAGTACCTTCTGAAGAACAGTCCTGAACAAAAAATTCGAATCTTCCTTGTTGCACAATTTCAGTCGTTAATTTATAAGAATATTCCATTTTACAAGGAATTGGATAGTGAAGAGAATAAAGAGAAGTACAGGATAGCTTTTAGGAATTCTGGTTTTTTGGGCCATTCAATGCTAGTGATTGTTGCAAAGTTTTTTGTTCTCATCATCGATCCTAATTATGAGCACAGTCAATTTCGCAATTTGGAGAGACTGCTTAGGCCTCGAGAGGTTTCTAATTTTTTTACCAAGCGAATTTCTGAATTATTAGTTCGTCTTAGTAAATCCGACAGGTTAAAAAAGCCGTAATTTATTCTTTGGAGGTGGCGGCAATTCCCCTGAAGGTATCTGCCGTCAGATTTCGTTCAATTACCTCTGTCGTGCTATTTTTGGAAACTACAATTGGGAAGAGTCTCATCCGGATGTAAATTTTTGTGATTTCGTAAGAATAACAACTTGAGTCTTATTGATAGATTGATAAAGATAATTCATTTTGCTTGTTGTTTTATTTCTTTTTATTGAAATAGAAATAGAGAAAAGAAGAGCCAGAAAAAAACCTTTTTGAAGATTTGAAATGGTTTTAAGATTGAAAAAGGTTTCCGAATTGTAATCTATACGCCATTGGCGCGGTGTTGAGCTTTTCGCTCATTTATTAAACAATTTACACATTTCTAACAATCTAGCAGCTCCGATCGGCTTTTAAAAAGCATTTGAAAATTTGGTTTGTTTACATTTCGCTATTTTCGTTTTGTGGTTAACTTTGAGCTTTTGCAAGTCAGCAACGAGACTAGCTATAGCTTTGCGGTTTGTTGCTATAAATCACAAATTACTCCTAAATTATGATTTTTGTTAAAAATATTGCAACTCTAGCTGATTTAGTGACAATTTGTAAAGAACCTGAAAATTGTGGTCTAAAAATGGCAGACATATTGGATTTTTTTTGTTGAAAATCTCAGTCAATTCTTGTATCAATCACCTAAACTTTGATGTAAAAATAAAGCCAAAACTCATATCTAAAAACCCCATAAGTTTCAAAAAATTTGCATTATACAGTTAAGAGAAATTAAATAAAGAAAAAATCATGAACATGGTTTATCTCAGAGCTATAGGACTCGAAAATGAAAGGCTCTAAAAATCTAAAAGTTTGTCCAATTATTAGTGCCATTTATTAGATCAATTTGGCAAAGATTTATGAGAATTGGTTGATTGCTTCAAAAGTTACAAGCAATAAAAGCCAAAAAATGACGATTTTTTAAATTATTCAAGATGGGTGACTTCAAAAATAAATAATTATTGAAATAATTATAAGCCTCTGACTCAAACTATTAGTACTATAAGTTAGCTAGCGAATTTGTGAACAACTTTGCCTTTTACAGTTTTATTCTTGCCATCCTCTATAAAAAGTTATGAACGAATTAATGAGTTTTTAAAAAATCCATAAATAATAATTCTTTATGATGAATTATATTAGCCGCTTTAAATCAGCAACTTCAGTGAGAATGAAGCCTTTCGACATGACATGAGTGTAATAGTAAAATATGTCATTTATAAGCAAGAAAATTCCGGAAAAAACTCATTAAATTGATCGTAAGAAGTTATTTTAAAAGAAAGAATGAAAGATTAAAGAAAAAAATTAAATTCCTGAATTCTTTTTTTTGCAAGTTTTAAATTTTTCCAACTGACTTCAAACTTTCAAAACATATCGTTATTTATCCGCTTTTGATTATCAGGATAATTTTATAATACTTACTACCGAAAATCAAAGGAGCGCCGTCGCTAGCCATAATAAATCCAACCAAGTCCTTCAACGATAGCAGTAAATATCAATAAAAATTTTAATGATAATAGATTGCAAAATTAAATTAAAAATTTTAATAAAATGAAGTAAATAATTATAATCTAAATTAACAATATGTTAAAGACAAATAATATAGCAGAGTAAATATAGACACAACTACAACAAACAAAGTTTAGTGAAACTAGGCTTTTTCCAATTCCCGGGAATTGAGAATTCCGGGAACGGGAACGGGAACGGGAATGAGTGATCGGGAACGGGAATTTCCCGGGAACGGGAATGAAGAAAAAAATACTTTGAAAACAGCCAAAAAAATCAAAAAAAAATATTAAAAAAGACTCATTTTTACACATTTACTGTATTTTTACTGTAACTATTGGTCAATTCATAAATTTTAAATTCAACTTAGTCTTTTGAAAATTAAAATTTCTCTTTAATCTTCAACTCTTTTTTGTTTCAAACTTTTAAGAAAGATAAAAGAACCTCGATTTATATCTATACAAAAGTCGTTTTACGTTTTCTTGATTCTATTTAGAGTTATTTCGATTCTCAAATGTTATTAACCTTACAGATTTTAAGGTTTTTCAAAACTTTGCTTCCTTTGAAACAAAATTTCAGCTTTATTAAGTGCTTTTGTTCATTCAAATCACTTTCGAATTATATATAACTACAAATTACGTAATACAAATTACTTTTAGAGAATAACTTAAAGAAAAATAAAAGAAAATAGAATTTCTAGAAATAAAATTTTTACAAGGCTAGTAGTAATTCAATAATACGGCAAAAACTTCTAGTAAACTTGAATCTCCATAAAAATAATAAGTTTTATTTCATAGAGTTGAAGTCATTAAATTAAACATTTATTTGGAATCAAATAAAAATATTTTAATCATCGAATTTCAGAAATTAAACGAAAACAACTTGAGAAAGAATTAAAATTAATTTTTTTTCCCAATTTCGGAATTGTTTATTGAAAATTTTATCAATATATTGAAAAAATACTAATTAATATTTTTAAAAATGGCTTAGAACTAAAATTTTTTATTGGTTTTGGATTATTAACTGAAAAAATATTGAAAAAATTTTAAATTTTCATTAAAAAATTTAAAAATTTTTCATATGTGTATGGAGTCATTCCCGGAGTCGGGAATTCCCGGACTTTCATCGGGAACGGGAACGGGAACGGGAATTCCGGAATTCCCGTTCCCGTTCCCGTTCGGAAAAAGCCTAAGTGAAACACTGAAAAATTATGATTGAAAAAAAATTAGCTTACTATGATTAAAAAGATTAATTAAAATTGTATATATCAGGTGAACACAAAAAAATTAGACGATTTCAAGCAGCTTTAACTCTTGAAGCAAACAACATAAAAAACTAAATTTATATTTATTAATAAGCTTATAATTAGTTCTTTAAAATGAGATATCAGTCATTGATTGATGAATACTATCAAAAGTTATAGACTAAAAATTGATACTTATGAATTTTTTTGCATGAAAGTTTTTAAATTTCTGTCTTCATTCTTAAATACTTTTCTAACTATTCTATACCTAATTTAATAATTTCATTTATTTATAATATGATATACAGTAGCGGACAAAAGTAAATGGACAAAAAATAAAATTGGCATAACTTTTGAATGCAATATCTCCAATAAGGCTGAAATTTTACAAAGAAGTAGCATTTCACAAGTGCTTTCTTACTTGCATATTGATTTTTTATTATACCGAATAATTCCCGAACAATAAATTAATTACCATAAATTCAACGGACAAAAGTATGTGGACAAAATTATTTATTGAATTCTTTATCACTTTACTCAAAATTTACGAAGGAAATTTATGTTTTCTTTGTATAAATCAATAAAACAACCAAAAATGAAGAAACAATATTGAGATTTTCTCGAAATTTGTCTTGGTTTCATAGATTATCCAATTCGAAAAATGGTCGCATTTTGGATAAAAATAATTCTAAAATTATCTTTTAATGTCCTCTCTTGCTCTAAAATTAATAGTAATTAATAAATACGAGTTCAATGGACATATTATATACTAAAAAGTTGCAGCCAAATGAACTATTCTAATAGAATTCAACAAAGTTTCATGTTCTTTCATCATTTTTATGTATATGATATTAGTCTTTTGCTCATATCTTTTGACAGAATTTTTTTAGAGAGACGTCTATATGCTCAAATTGTTCCTTAAAAGATTTCTGTTCTTTCAAGCATATATATTTTGGGCTGTGAAAGCTACCAGTTAAAGATTAGGTAGGTAGAAGACGAAGAAAAATTTATTGTTTTCAACGAAAAATTACTAAAATTTCTAAAATCACTGATATAATACAGTCTATTGTTTTCCCTCGAAAATAAGAGCCTTCAAAAATTTAAAAATCTGAGCAAACTTCAGAATTAACGTATTTTTATCCATACTAAATCAAAATAAAATTGAGCAAATGGCTCTTTTATTCGAAAACAAGAGCCGGCTCTTGTTTTCGAGGGAAGACGGTAGCACTTCAAACTTGTGATAAACATTAAATATCAACGTTTTATTATGTTTTTTCAAGATTTGAAGCGCTAGAGTACATGAAATCAGTGATTTTAGAAAATCGTAATTTTTCGTTGAAAACAGTGAATTTTTTAGCGCATTTTTGGAACAACAATGCAGCTTATAGTTTCACTTTGATCGGCTGGCTCACGGCTGGCTCACGGCTGGGTGAGTAATGAGATCTCAAAAACTATAATGGCTAGAGACTTCCGGTTTGTTGTGTTTGATTTATGCTATCGAGTTATTGGGAAGAAACATCATTAGAATGCTGTTACTTATTGTTTTAATTAGCAAATTGCGAATTTAAATTTCCAAATTGAAAAATGTAAACAAAAAATTTTTTTCGCACAAACGATTGCAGCGCCACCAACGGCAAATATTGGAACTACAAATATTTTGAATATTACTCAACCGTTACTTTCTAGTCAACAAAATTTATCAGAAAACTCTATAAATTGAACATCAATTAAAAACGTTCGCCGTACTTTTATGCATCAAAATTTATTAAACATGAATTTTACTGTATTTTTATTTATTTATTTCGATCAAAATATTTTAAAGTATGAATCTGTTTCTCAAATGAATCTAATAATTCTAAAATTTGTTTACATACACTGATCTAGGCACAAAAATGCGCTTAAGTGTCCCCTACTACGCACGGACACTTTCCATGTCATCTTCGTCTTCTACCTATCTAATCTTTAACTGGTAGCTTAACACAGCCCAGAATATATATGCTTGAAATATCAGAAATCTATAAAGGAACAATTTGAGCATATAGACGTCTCTTTAAAAAAATTCTGTCAAAAGTTATGAGCAAAGTTATTTGAGTAAAGTTAAAAGCATATTTTTGATTAATTATACTATTAAAAACAGCTATAACTCAGCAAAAATATGAGTGAAAAATAAAAACTTGATCTTAAATGATGTAGATTTGTTGTAATTTAATATATAAAAAATTTGAAAAAAATTCATATTGGTGCAAATTCAATAATGCAGCATTAGTATAGTTGAGAGTATATTTTTGCTTAATTATAAATGTTTTCCTTTTTATTATGAAATTATTATGACTCGATTTTTAAACAATAAAAATGCTCTTATTTTTTTCAACAATATTATATTCCTTGACTCTCGTACATAACAAAATAAAAATTGTCTACAACAACTTGGAGCTTCATATTTCTGTCGCATATTGTTGGTAAATTTGTGATAAATAATTAACGAAGAGAATTTTTTAATTTAAAACTTTATTATGTCACTATGAAATAAAAAAAAAGCTTATAACAATTTGCAGTTTATGCTGAGGAAAATAATTTTTATCATTAGAATAGTACAAACAGAAGCATAAGTGGAGAAATAAAAGTTTATTAAATTCCATACAACAAATAGTCTCTCATATGGTCTAAATACTTTTTCCTCTCTACATAGTTTTTCTCACTAACGAAAATTAGTCAAACATCGGACCGACGACTCGTAGAAAATTCTTTTCAAATTCCACCTCGGAAAAGCGATCAACCGATGCCCTGCATAGATGAGACAAAAAAAAAATAAATTAAAACGTGATAAAAACAAGAACTATATTGTACAAGAATGATGGCATAAATATTTGTCGCTATTGTTTTGTAAATATTGAATGTTTATGAAATTAAAAGCAATAGAGGAAAATCAGATTAATATATGTGGATTGAATAGAATGTGCATCAAAGAAAGTTTCCTGTTTATATTAGGAATATGTGACAATAAAAAATATCCTTTATAAAGGTAAATAGAAAAATGTTCAACATATGATGAAAAAAAAGCATTTTTACCTTGCAGCATTTCTAATTTTATCATTTTGCTCTCTGCTGTTGTATAAAATTGTTTCTAGACAGCGAGCATAGTCTTCAGCGCTATCGGCAAGGTAACCAGTTTGACTACCTTCTGATGTTTCAATTATATCCATTCTCGGTCCACCCGATCTATTCGCAATCATGATAAGACCAGCAGCCATTAGTTCAACAACACTTATGCCGAAATGTTCATTCCACATTGCATGAATACCAATTAGCGATTTTTGGTAACATTGAATCAATTCTTGATAAGAGGCATTCACTTTGAATTCAACATGTTCATCTAATGCCAAGTGTCGACTGAAATCTCGCAAATTCTGAACACGTTCGAGATCCTCATCATTACGACATGAGCCGACAAAAATTAAACGAATTCTTTCCCATAGCTCTTCATCACGCTCAAGCAAAGTTCTCAGTTCGTAGAGGCTTTGGAGAATCAAAGGATGATCTTTTTCAGGCCGATATTGTCCAACTGACAGAATATAAATGTTTCCATCACTACTTGGTACATGTTGAATCTCTTTCAAATGAGATACTTCACATGGTGGATAAACGCGATGCGTTTTAAGTGGTATATTCCATATAGAATTGATGTGATTTTCAGTCCATGAAGAATTTACCATGACTGTTTCTGCGCATCGTCCAACAATACCATAGAATGATGCAAAGAGACGATAATATGAAAGTTTTGCCCATGTGAGGAATGGATTTCTTGCTACATGACTTCGATTATTATAAGTTAACGTTCTATTTGCCACTCGTCTTAACATGTCAGTACTTATTGTCGGATAGTGTGTATATGAAGAAACACGAGCTTTACCAATGTATTTAAAAATAGGATACGTAAATGCATAACCCATTGTATCAATATAAATATCAGGTTGAAACTTAAGTAATGCTTCAAAGCCTAAAATCATCGATCCTAAACTTTGACCAAGAAGAGTGAAAAAGGGATATTTTTCTGCTTCAACCCATTTTCTTTGGTTTAAAAAGATAAATTCTAATCGATTAGCATCAATTTCGATATTAAAATTGTTACGGCATTTTGATAAAATTTGTTTGGGTGACGCTTCTTTATCGCCTGTGTACAATATGAATCGAGTTCCTTCATATCTAGAAGTTAAAATATAGTTTAAAATGTAATGTATGTAAAGGAATAATTATGAAATTTGAAAACTTACGTGTTTTGCAATGCTCGAATAGCACACCATAAAACTCTTTCGCCTCCTCCACCAGCATTACAATATGGATGAAAAATGCCAATACATTGCTGTGATGATGTTGCAAGTCTTTTATTTTTCTCTTTACTGATAATTTGTTTTAATATGATGACGAGGAAAATTAATGCGAAAATCAGTAAACTTCCGATGAAAATTCCTATATATACGAGATTTAACAAAGCACACGGACAAAACAACATTTTATCTTAATTATACAAACACAAATTTTAGATGTTTTATTTAATTTGTCATTAATTATCAATATTTTATGGAAAACTTGTAAATTTTATTTTTTTCTGACTCAATCAATTTCTTTTGTTTATATTCAAGTTATAAAGGTTCTTTATTGTAATAGATTATGTTGTAAATTTGTTTTTGTCTGAAGTTCGTATTAAAAATAAAAATAATTTTCTGATAAAAGAATGGAGTTTTTACACAGCGTGATCGAAGCCTTTTCAAATTGTTGCCTTAATTGTAGGGAAGAGGAAGCAAGAGCAGGAGAAGCGACTGAACGTTCACCATTATTACAGCAGCAAGATCAAAGAAATCAAACTCTACAGATTCGAAGAATAAGTGAAAATAATATTGATGAGAATGAAATTTCAACTTCATTTCCAACAAGAGAGAAAGACGAACAAACAGCATTAAGTCGAATTGTGCAAGAGACAAATTCAAATATAATTGATGTTTCAGCTTTAGACACACATCACATGTTGGAACAAAGTGAATACAATGACAGAGTAAAATTATACAATCAGAGATTAGCGCAGCAATGGAATAATATTCCTGTTCCTGAATTAGGCTATAATGGTTTATTAAAAGATATGCCGAATCCAGAAATTTTACTCAATTTTAATCCTACAACAGAAGAATTAGCTATTGTAAGTATACATAAAATATAGAGAAAGAAGTTGAATTTGAAAATTTTCTATCTCTTATTACAGGCCAAAAACTTTGTTAAAGAAGCAGCTCAAGCCATAAATGACATGAAGATTGATAATCAAGATGATCTTGTTGTACCTTTTCACTTTAAATAACATGAAATTTGTACAGGATACATTAAGATTTAATTTTCCTCTTGTTCTTTTATGTCTATCATATGCATAATGATTACCGCTAATCTTATGTCGATAAATTTTCAGACTAACAAAAGTTTATAAAATATGTTATTTTACCCAAAATTTTCAAATAAATCTAATTGAAAATGAAAAGAATGAAAAACTCCAATGTCTTAACGTTTTCTCTAATAAAAATAATATTTTTATTGCAATATTTGAGAAACTATAATAACTTACTACTCCTTTTAATAATAATCCTTCATCGATAATGGAGCTATATAGATTGTGTCGGGATTTCGATACATTTTTTTTCTTTTTTCTTCATATTTGACTAGTTGATGAAGTGAATAAACGCATAGAGAGAAATAGACTGAAACTATGAGAGTAAAAATGCTCGCAACAATAAAATAGGCATAATAGGTGTTATCTTTTCTTTCATGAATTTTTGATGGCAAGATGCAAATAGCTGAAGCAGTTAAGATGATTGACAGAACCACATAAGGTAGAATAAGAATTGATTTCAACTGTTGATGAGAAGCAAATGATAAAATGTGTGTGTTGTTTATACAAATCAAGTTTTTACTTACAAATTTTATACCGCAAATTAACATGATATGCAAAATAGCGATGATTAACAGAAGGCCAATGAGTAACCAAGTATAATAATAAAAATCTATATTTTGATGATAAAACAAAAAATAAAATTGGCAAACATCTTCTCCACTCGAAACTAAAATTCAACCTTTCACCTTCAATACTCAAATCTTTGCCGTAAAACATGTGATCGGAGACATTTTGTCCAGTTGTTTTTCTTCCACTCGCAACAAGAAATAAGGCATAAGCAGTCATTATTGAGAAAACGGCTCCGATCCAACCGAAAAATTTTCCAAATGTCTTTAATTTGATGCAGCAGAGAAAGCGATCAAATATGATCATTTTTAGGCACTATATAAAAGACACAGACACACAGAGGGCAGTGATGAAATCTAAGCGAGAATATTTTTGGATTATCAATTGAGCGATTTAAAAATAGACTAAAATTATGCTTTGCTTACACGAAACAATTCAATTACTAATGTAAAAGTAAAAAGACAATGAAATGGAATTTTTTTGTCAATTGTTTCTGAAAACTTGACCGGCACTCTCAATTTGTTATTTTCTTTTTTTTGACACTTTAAATATTTTTATTTTCGCAAAGTTCTTTGCACTTCCTCTTGTGATGCTAATGAGAATGAGACTGAAATTTGTGTGTCTTTCTGAAAAGTAAAAAAAGAGAAGAAAAAAGTAAGAAACAGAAACTAGTTCGCTTCCACTTAATATTTCTCTCTTCAAATCTATAGCAAAATGTTTTTTTTTGAGTTTTTATAAACACACTAAAAATACCATATACCTCTCTCCTCCTTCAACATAATAAGCAAAACAATCTTCTTTGGTGATTATTTTTCTCATGTGTTTACGTACAAAAAATCTCCTCACCATCTGACACTCTCGCTCTCAACTGAGAACGTTTTTTTTTTTTCATTTTACTTTTTTCTTAGCGCGGTATATTTGTTTATCTCTCTCACGTTTCCATGTGATTTGTATTTTTCTTCTCCTTCAAAATTCTCCTTGCCGTCCGCTGCTCTTTTTTTATTATTTTATGTCACTTCTTTACTGCAGTTACGAAATTTCTTTTCATTTTTCTTCGGTTCTCTATATTTTTTTGAGTGGACTTACGAGTGATGATTAATTTACGACATGAGTAAACGAAAGAAGAAATTAGGTTGAGTAAATAAATATTAGATACCCACAGTTTATTTTCGAATGTCATCACAAATTTTCCAATCGATTAAGATACTACAAACTAAAATTTAACTTTACTTACAAAATAATATCATCAATAAGTAGTCAATTGAATTGGTTGCATTAGAAATTTATTTATAATTTATGGAAGCAATAAAATTTGTTTCAATTTAAAAGAACATTTTTTACAAAAAATATTTTAAAGAAGATATTTAAAATTTCATCATTTATTGCTTATAAAAAAAATATCAAAATAATCATGCAATTTTTATTAAAATTTTCTGACATTAATCTTAAATTTTTTCTCATAACGGTTTTTTTCAATTTGAAAATATCGATAGTAGCGCCATTTATGTACTTTCTCTCCACAAGTTCCAAGTGTAAATTTTCATTTGGTTCAGTGTTAATTAAAGGAAAATTAAATAAATTAAATATATAACAAGCAAGATTTTGTAAGTATACATCGAAAGTATCTCAAGTTTAGTCAAAAACATTTAGTTTTATTGAATTTAGCCAAAAATATTTACCTTGAGTGACGTGGAAGTAAAAATTAATAATCTTATTTCCTTTGAATTTTAGTAAAATTAATTGACAACATTATGGCAACATACGAAGAATATATTCAACAGAATGAAGATCGTGATGGAATTCGCTTTACGTGGAACGTTTGGCCCTCGAGCCGTGTTGATGCAACTAAATTAGTTGTGCCTCTTGCTTGCTTGTATCAACCATTTAAAGAACGAAATGATTTGCCACCAATTATGTATGAGCCTGTCTTGTGTACGAGAACTACATGTCGTGCTATTTTAAATCCTATGTGTCAAGTTGATTATCGTGCAAAATTGTGGGTCTGTAACTTTTGTTTTCAACGTAATCCTGTAAGTAACTAAAAATTTCCACATAAATATTTATGTCTTATCAAGGTCATTTTCCTATTTTAGTTTCCACCACAATATGCTGCAATTTCTGAGCAGCATCAACCAGCTGAATTAATACCTGGTTTTAGTACAATTGAGTACACTATTACTCGTGCACCATGTATGCCTCCAGTTTTTCTGTTCGTAGTCGATACTTGTATGGATGATGAAGAACTAACAGCCTTGAAAGATTCACTTTCAATGTCATTAAGTTTATTGCCTTCAAATGCACTTGTTGGATTAATTACTTTTGGTAAAATGGTTCAAGTTCATGAGCTTTGCAATGAAGGATGCTCGAAAAGTTATGTTTTTCGTGGCACAAAAGATTTGAATGCTAAGCAAATTCAAGATATGCTTGGAATTGGAAGAGGTGGTGCTACTATACAACAACAACAGCAGCAACCTCAACAAAGGATGCCACAACAGGCACCTCAACCACCAGCAAACAGGTTTTTGCAGCCGTTACAAAAGTGTGACATGGCATTGACTGATATGTTGGGTGAAATGCAACGCGATCCTTGGCCTGTATCTCAAGGCAAACGTCCATTGAGAGCAACTGGTGCGGCTCTTTCAATTGCAGTTGGTTTATTGGAGTGTACTTATCCAAATACAGCTGCACGCATTTTACTTTTTGTTGGTGGTCCTTGTTCAACAGGTCCTGGACAAGTCGTTGATGATGAATTAAAACATCCAATTCGTTCTCATCATGATATTCATAAAGATAATGCAAAATATATGAAAAAAAGTATCAAGCATTATGAAGCACTTGCTTTGCGAACTGCAACAAATGGGCATTGTATTGACATTTATTCATGTGCACTTGATCAAACTGGTTTGATGGAAATGAAGCAATGTTGTAATTCAACTGGTGGTCACATGGTAATGGGAGATTCATTCAATTCTTCACTATTTAAACAAACATTCCAACGTGTCTTTGCCACTGATCCGAAAAATGATCTTAAAATGGGCTTCAATGCAACTTTAGAAGTGAAATGTTCACGTGAACTTAAAATTGAAGGTGGCATTGGTCCTTGTGTATCTTTGAATGTTAAAAATGCATCAGTTTCTGAAAATGAAGTTGGAATGGGTAATACTACTCAATGGAAATTATGCACAATATCACCCAATTCAACAATGGCGTTGTTCTTTGAAGTTGCTAATCAGCATTCTGCTCCTATACCTCAGGGTGGACGAGGTTGCATTCAATTCATAACTCAATATCAACATTCGAGTGGACAAAGAAGAATTCGTGTCACAACTGTCGCTAGAAATTGGGCAGATGCAACTGTTAACTTGAACTTTATTTCGGCTGGTTTTGATCAAGAAGCGGCTGCAGTAATTATGGCGAGAATGGTCGTTTATCGTGCTGAATCAGATGATGGTCCCGATGTTTTACGTTGGATTGATCGTCAGTTGATTCGTTTATGTCAAAAGTTTGGCGAATACAACAAGGACGATCCAAATTCATTTAGATTGGCTGAGAACTTTAGCTTATTTCCACAATTCATTTATCATTTGAGACGTTCGCAGTTCTTGCAAGTTTTTAATAATTCACCAGATGAAACAACATTCTATCGTCATATGTTAATGCGAGAAGATTTGACTCAATCATTGATTATGATTCAACCAATTTTGTACAGCTACAGTTTCAATGGACCGCCTGAGCCTGTTTTACTTGATACATCCAGTATTCAGCCTGATAAAATCTTATTAATGGACACATTCTTCCAGATATTAATTTTCCATGGTGAAACAATAGCTCAATGGCGTGCGATGAAATATCACGAAATGAAAGAATATGAAAATTTCAAACAATTGTTGCAAGCTCCAGTTGATGATGCACAAGAGATTTTGTCAACTCGATTCCCTATGCCGCGCTATATTGACACAGAACAAGGCGGTTCACAAGCTCGATTCTTACTCTCAAAAGTAAATCCATCGCAAACACACAACACGATGTATGGATATGGTGGCCAAGATGGTGGTGCACCTGTTTTGACAGACGATGTCTCGCTTCAAGTTTTCATGGAGCATTTGAAAAAACTAGCTGTCTCATCCACAGCATAGTGTGCGAAAAAAATATTCCGACAAAAGTACAAGAAACTTTTGAAATGGATAAAAGTTTATAAAAAATTTTAAATTTAATTGATTCTTGTTGCAATTAGATATAAATAAAAGATTATATATATACAATATATTAACATGCTTCAATACTTTATTCTATACATTAACATATTTTCCTTCTCATTCTGTACAATAAATATTTCAAATTTAAACAAACAAAAATTTTTTTCTCATTTATTTTGTCGTAAATTTTACTAAATGATTTAGTAGATAAAATTTTAAAGCTATAGAAAATAAGCCATTTCAGAGCGTGCTCTTTTCAAAAAATAAATTAAAAGCAAACGTGAAATAAAACCAAGGAATGTTGTGTAAACGACAAAATTGAAATTCAGTTTAGTTGAGGAATCTAATTGACATTTTCTTTTCAATGTCTGAACGTTCCAAAACTCTACAGAAATCTTCAAATGTTATCTTTCCAATACCCGATTGATCAGCCTCAAGAATAGTACGCTCTGCAATACTAAGTAGTTGATCTTGACTTATGTTTGCACCAACCATCATGTGAAGAATATTAAGTAGTTCATCTTTTGAAATGGTTTCGTCATCGTCTAAGTCGTACATTTTGAAAGCAACTATAAAAGAATAAAAAAAGAAATTTTTATTAAAGATAATAAAGTTAAACCCAAAAAGTAAATAACTCACATCGCAATTTCTCTTCACGACTATTAAGTTTATTGTCTTTGCCAGGCTTGATTGTTCTAAAGCGAGCTAAAACTTGCATGAATTGTCTAAAGTTCACTCTATCATCATTTGAATCAGTAAAAAATGAATGAACGATACGATCGCAAAGTGGATTGATTGCCAACTCGGGAATTCTCAAAAAATCTTCACGTGATAATGTTCCGCAATCACTTCGGTCCAATGATGTGAAACGCGAGTAGAGTCGTTCAATTTGAGCTGGAGTGACTGAAAAAAAAAATTCTTAATTAATATTTATGGTTCTCAATTAACAGAAAAAAGATTTGATTGACTAACAAGCATGAAATCTGGTAATATGTAGAATTAATTTAAACAATTAACAATATTAAGTGTCACTGATAAGATACGAAAAGAATTGAAATTTTTATCTGCTTATTATGTCGTAGTAGAAAAACAACACACAAAAGCCATTAAAAAAGTGTGATGTATGTCAAGTTGAATAAATGACTAACATTTAGAATGCCAGAATTATGGAATATTTTTTACAATCACAAATTCAAGGCCAAAGTTGAATTTTAAAATGTTATTGTGCAACTTACAGCCTGTATCTTCTTGTATTTGAGCAATTTCTTCCTCACGAAGAAGTAAAGATGATTTATTTCCCATTCTTATACTTTTCTAATTAGTTCTCAACTCGGTAAAATACAGAAAATGACTGAGTTTTATAAAATTAATGAGATAAAATTTTTGTTGTTGTTAAATTAAAATTACCCAAAACAAAAATCACCCATTTTTGAAAAGAAAACCGTTAATTAATCGTTTATAAAATGTATCGTTTAAATTACAATTTAATTTAACAAAGAGTCTTTAAATATTATTTAATATTCATAAATTTCAATATTAGAATTTATCTACATCACTTTATGAAGAATTTAAGTGAAAATTTTATATGCAACAAGAAAAAAATTAAATTTTAAAACCCGCAATAGTTGAGTAATGAACACCTCTCAAACATCAAAATCAAAAAAATATTCTCAAAGATCGGACTCTTTTCTCTTTCACATTTTCCTCTAAATTTCAAAAAATAGTAACAATTAGCAGTGTGTGAATCAATTGTCACTAATCAAATAAATATATAGATAGTGTAGTGTTGAAGAAAAATGCAAGGATTGAGGTATAAAAAGAATCTAAATGAATTTCCGTCCAACAAAAAAAATATAGACCAACAAGAGAGTGAAAAAAATTCTTTGGAAAAAGTGAAAATTATTATATTCCGCACCAAGTTTAATTACGAATTAACTTTTAAATTGATTGATTGAAGAGCAATGGCCTGCAAAATATTATACAATTTGTGTCAAAATCGCAATTCGAAATGGCAATTAAATCACTTCCCATTGTTTGTTCCACTTTGTTTGAAAATATCTGTGTATAATAAAAATCCAGTCAAGACATAGCGCTGTAAAAAAGAAATCTTCAACAAAATACTCTCAGTCTTTTCTTTCTTTCCGTTTTTGTTTTTATGCTTCTCAACAAACATGGGCTGTTGCTGTTATTTTCATTATTCATATTCTTTCCCTTTATTATTTATACCTTAATGCCTTATTTCGTCATAAGTGTAGTAGTCAAAGTCCTAGTGTATTCTTTGTAAATTAATAAATGTGTACAATAAATAATATGTATAATCAACAGACGAATAGCAATAAAAAAAATCGCGCACAATTTATATTCTGTGACTCATCACAAAAAACAATTTTTAATTTCTAAGAAATTCTTTTCTCTCTTGTTATCTTGATTTTCCGTAGCATTTCATATTGCTACAATTGCCACACACATATCGCCTTTGAACACATTTATCTCACTAATAATTAGACTTTTATGTTCCAGTTTCAGTGAGCTCTGTTGTCTGTTTTGTTGCCCACCTTGTCCTAGTCGGATAGCAGCAAAACTAGCATTTTTACCACCAGAACCGACTTATAGTCTTGTTCAAAATGAAGAAAATAAAACGAAATTTCAACTACAGTTAAATGAAAAGGCAGAATGGCCTTATTCAGAACGTGATAAAGACACAATCGAATCATTCTATACAAGGACATCACGTGGAAATCGAATTGCTTGCATTTTTGTCAAATGCTGTAATAATGCACGATATACATTACTGTTCTCACATGGAAATGCCGTCGATTTAGGACAAATGAGTAGTTTTTACTTAGGTTTAGGTTCAAGAATAAATTGCAATATATTTAGGTGAGTCAGCATAATGATTTGCATTAATATACATTATTCAATAAACATCCTTTCTCTCTCGTATAGTTATGACTATAGTGGCTATGGGGCCAGTTCGGGAAAACCTTCAGAAAAGAATCTTTATGCAGACATCGATGCTGCTTGGCATTTATTAAGGTGAGAACAAAACATTCTTGGGTGAATGAATTTTTTATTTTAATCAGAAACTAATGGAAAATTTAATATTTCCCACGGATATAGAACACGTTATGGCATAAGTCCCGAAAATATCATACTCTATGGTCAAAGTATAGGCACAGTTCCCACGGTCGATTTGGCGAGTCGTTATGAAGTAGGAGCTGTTGTTCTTCACTCCGCGCTTATGTCAGGTATGTAATTTATTAATTTTCGAAGAATCAAAAGTGTGAAATTAATCAAATTATTTCAAAATTACATATTTTGTCATTAAAGAATAACTTACATTATCTCAATTATACATACATTTTACAGGTATGCGTGTCGCATTTCCCAATACAAAACGAACATGGTTCTTTGACGTTTTTCCAAGCATTGACAAAGTATCTAAAATATCATCACCTGTATTAGTGATTCATGGGACGGAGGACGAAGTGATTGACTTTTCACATGGAATGAGCATTTATGAAAAATGTACGAAACCAGTTGAGCCACTCTGGGTTGATGGTGCTGGACATAATGATATTGAACTCTATAGTCAATATCTTGATCGACTTAAAAAATTTGTCTCCATCGAGCTAGTGAACTGACAATCAAAGAATCAATCGTCATCAGCAGCTGCAGCTACGACGACTGCTTCAAGTACAACGCAGCAGCAAAAAAATACAACAACAACAACAGAAGTAGGAAGTAGCAGTAACAATAGTAATAATAGGACCAATGAGAAGACACAATTACTTGACGATAAATCAGAACAAAACTTGCCACCAGTTCCTGCACCACCAGTAAACAGTGCGCCAGCAATTAATGAAAAACTTTTATAGCAGCAACCACACAATAGTAACCCAAATAATTCTTCATCGAGTAACAGTGTTGGAAGAAATCGCAGAAAACCCGGCAATATTATCTATTCAAATGACGGTTTATGGCATAAAAATGTAAACAATTCGCCACCTCCTTTACCGCTTGCACCACGACATCCACTTTGTAAGTGTATTAAACAAGAACTTGTGCTTGCGGCTGATGGCATCTTGGAAAAAGACTGTGACAAATGCAATAAAAATGCAAATTCAAAGAAAACTCTTAGGGATGCTCAAACGAGTCCAAATGTTAGTCCATTAAAAAGTCCAATATCGCCTGCTTCTGTAAAAATGTCCAATAAAAAGCAACTTTTGAGTCCATCGAAACATGAGAATATTCCATCACCGCATCATCATTCACGTGCTCAATTAGAGAAATCGAATTCTCTTGGTGAATCGAAGCCAGTTAAGCAATTAAGAACGACAAAAAGTCTCTCGCCTCGACCGCCTATGAAACATCAATCTGCTGTAAATGACGAAAATAATGTTGTTAATATTAAAGTGTCACCAGCTGATGAAGATGATGAGTGTGAGAAAAGGCCTTTAATTAAAGATAAGCGTAAAGATGTTGATGGATTGGTAGAAAGTCTGAGACTTGATGAACGTCAAAAGAATCGCAGTACGAGTTGCTTAGTGTATGTGCCCTCAGATCCGTGGACTAAAATGGATCAACAGCAACAACAACAGAAATCTGTAAAAGAACCTCAACAATCAAAAAAGAGAGGTGAAAATCGAATGAAAAAGTTAATGGAAGTGAAATCTTTAAGTAAACCAGACTTGATAGACACAAATGACAATGATCCATGGGTATTAGATGAAACTCGAATGTCAAAAGATACAAGTGCACGCAAAAGTGCAACAATTCGTCATCAATCTAAATCACTGCACATTGATTCGAAATCTGGCACAGCACGACCTCGTTTGCAACGTTCAAGATCTCCAAAAGACACTTTACCCAGAGATCCATTATCATCACTTTCCCCTACTCTCGGTTATAATGCTGTGCCTGACAAGAATGTTCGATCAAAAAGCAGTAATGGACGTAAGAAACAGCAACAACAACCTCAACAATATCTGAACGTATCAAATCCTAATTTATTGCAACAGCCACGTCACAGCTTTTCTACATCACCGACTTCCTTAAATGCTACAGCAGGAAAAACAAAGGATGATGAACTGACGTTAAACATAAGACGATTAAGTGAACAGATTAAGTACTCATCGACATATGGAAGTTATGGAAATTTTCATCATGGTACATCGTCAAATGTGACAAGTCCCAAACAAATTGAAGGTATGGAAAAGAGTGCTAGTTTATTGAGCGATTCTTTGTTAGAGACGACATGCTGAGATGATAATGAGGTGATGAATAATATTGTTTAAGATTTTCACATACATATGCCAATTTCTTTTTAAAAAAGACGACTATAAAAACTAATGGAATTGAAATTTGATAGTTGCGAAAAATAAGCATCAAAAAAATCTTCCTAAGTTCTTAATTTCCCACACTGCGCGATGTCAATTTGTAAATAGAATTTTCCAAATTGAAATTCTCGCTTTTTTGAATGACTTACATTTTCTTTTTTTTCCATCGCAATGTTATGCGATAAATAAAAATACATATTAAGTATATTTAAAACACATATGTTCTACTACCTACACAAATATTATAAAAATATTATATACCATCTATTTAAATATATTGTGTACACAACCAATGTTTTTCTCTCTATCCTAAAACAATTTCTCTATATTTCTATTTTGATTCATTTCTATATTGCTACTACCGAACGATAGCGCCTGAAATTTTGCATTTAAAAGTTTTATTTCTTTATACTTTAGTTACAATAATCAAGCATGATAAGGTTAAGGAGAAAGTTATTTTAATATTTCGTCAAGCAAAACAAATATATGTATGTGTATACAATCTGCAAATGTCGTCAACTGACTTGTTGATGCGATGCAGTTTTTTAACTCTCTCATTCTATCTTTATAATTTTCTAATCTGAACAATTTTTCCAGCAAATACATGAAGTTATGTTGTTAAAATTAAAGACTGACAAAAAAGTGTAAAGACACTTCTATTCTTTAAATTTAAAAAACAAGTATTAGTCACAATCTTTTACAATTGATGAATGATGATGTTCTCTTGTACATATGTAATTCGCCATATTGTCTAGACTCATCGTGACTAATTTGTTATATTTTTCTTTCAAAATTTGCTCCATGCGTGAGTCATTAGTCAAGAAGTTATGCCTCTGATAAAGATAAATTTGATATCTTGAGAAAAAAGATGAATAAACTATGTATGAGAGAAGATATAGTTATACAAATTATTATCGATTTTTATACTTGTGTGTTATTATTAATGGTAATGAAAAGATCTCTCTACCTTATTAATCGATTAATTACTAAAATTGATTGCATAATACACCAGACGATAAATTCAGTGCTTCAACAAAATAAATTGCGAATAATTCACATCATATATGCTCATGTATTTGCTGGAAATTAACATTTCATTCATATTCATCATTATTTAAAAATAAATTCAAATCAACGATTTACTTACATAAATTGCGAAAAAATTAATGAAATGAAAATTAACTTTGTGATGAACTTTCTTTCAAAATATTTTCTGTATGACATATCAATTTATTATGGAGTGATTAATGAAAATAGGAAAAAGAGATGAACTTTAATGAAGATCAAAACGTGCGTGCTGTGCACTCAGACGATAGCTATATAAATTAAATAAATACTGTTGTGCAATCAGTTCGTGTTCGTTAAGCTTATAAGACCACCACAACAGTTTTCTCACTTCCTAGAAATAGTTCAAGGATTTCCATTTTCTTACCACCAAGAAGCTTCATACTGAGTGATAATTTAATCAATTTCAATCGTATACTTCATTATCTATCTTTTCAAATATTCTTTGCAATTTCCATTATTTCTCCATTTTTTGAGTGCAATTTTTTCTTCTTCCAATAATAAAACGTAAATAAATTGAAGGTTAAACAAAATTTAAATAAAAAATTCAAGCATATTTTCAAATGTGTCATTCATATATGAATGCTAAAAAGAGGGAGATTGAATATATAAAAAAATTTATTAAATAAATGCGAAAATAAATAAACATAAAAACACGTTATACACTATTTACACGTTAGAAGAAAAATTTGCTAATTAAATATCACTCACATACAAAGACACGAATAAAAAAATATTTAATTTTATTTTGTACCTACATGCTACTACGAGAGAAAGTATTTCTTTTCGTTTTGGATGTCGTTTCTTAAAGACAATGTAATTTTATAATCATTTGATCATAAATGGTCTAAAAATTTGAAAGAAAATCATAATTGGCCAATTTAAAATACCCACTAAATTGTATTTCTATAGATGTACATATAAAGTTATACATTAAACTTAAAATATGAATAATTAATTCAATTGATATTACTGTAAAAAAAATCTTTCGACATTTTTTATTTGCAAGCAAGATGAAGAAATCGATTGATTTTTTCTGCCTTCATTTAATATTGAAATGTCAAATTGAGTTAACTTATTGCAAAAAGAGTAACTTCTTCTGTTTTGCAAATTAAATGTCGAAAGTTGATTTAAAAAAAATAAGAATATAAGCTTTATCGATACATGTGTTTTTATAAAACAGAAAACAAAAGCATTGAAATGCATAAAGTAAGCTAAGAGGGGTGAAAAAAACTAAAGTAAGAAAAATACAGACTACGAAATTGATTGAATGGAAAATTACTGATTTTTAAAATATGACGAAACAAAATTTTTTCAAGCAAAACATCTTGTGTGCTACTGTAAGAAAATATTTCCTTTCTCTTTAACCAATTAAAATTTAATTCAATCAATTATCAACGCCTGTCTTCAGTATGAAAAGATTTTTCACGCGCCTCGTATCAAATACATAGCAAAAAAACAGTAGAAAGAATGAAAGACCTAATTTTATTACAAGTTATTATCATTAAATAATTCATCAATTATCATAATCATCAATTAAAATTCATTTGAACGATGAAAATTGAATAAATCTATAGTTGAAAAGAGAAATATTGCGAATCTTAATTAGTTGATTACGAAACCAACCAACATTTAAATTTCAATTAATTGACTTAAAACTTTCACTAATCACTGTGATTAATTCAATTTTCATTTCGTTCTAAACATAAACAACAAGTATAAGAATGAACACATTTTACCAACAAACCCATATACATTAAAACTTTTATTTCTTTTTATTATTATATTATAGATATTTAAGTGAAAATTTAGAAAAGATTTTAGTATATATTTGAAGAAAAAATACATGTGGAATAAGAAAAATAAATTCTTTTAAGTTAAATCATTGATGATGTAAAAGTGTATTTATAAATACATAGAATGCATGATTGGAAAGAAAGGGATAACATTTGCAATAAAAGTTTAGCTCTGAAAAATTTATTTCCATGATAAAAATGTTGTGTTGTGCTTTATTTTCAGTATGACACCGAATGGCTTTAAGAAAAAAGTTCATATTTCACGGTTAAATGTGGTATTAAATTCTATTCTTTCTCGTATGTATCAATTATTTCGTGAGATCAAGTCACACACAAAAAAATTGAGTCAATCTTTTTAAATTTGAGTTATAATCGATATCGAACGACCTTTGAATAATTGATGACATTCAACAGGCATAGAATTTGATTACCTAGGACTAATATTACGCAGCACATAAAACAAACATTGGTCACTTGCGTATAATAAATAATTCAGGATACGCAAATTGTTTCAAATGTTTCCGAAAATGTTTTAACAACAAAGTCAATATGTTCAACTCTTTTATGCGAGACTTTTAGACACTCTGTGCTGAAGGAAACCAACCAAATCGAACACTCGCGTAGAAACTAGCGCATCTAGTAGCAAGCACTAACATCAAAAATTGTTTTTGAATTGGCGGTTATAAACAGAGTTATATTGTTGCATTTCTATCATCATCATCATCATCATCGTATATTAAAGAATTTCATTACGCAAATTGTTTAATTTCAATCAATTAATGTTTGTTTAATCTAGTTAAAAATGAATCTTATTTATACAGCTTCTCCAAATAACTACTTTAATTAGAAAGTAAATAATTCTGCAATATGAAACCTTTTTGACTTAATCTAGTTATTACTTGAAATTAACATTATGTAGTGTGTACATATCTGGCACACTTTCTCATAAAAAAAGAACATTGAATAAATAGTGGAAATAAGGATGTGTCCAACAGAAAAAAGTATCGAATTTCAAGGATTTACCAGCATAATATTTTGGTGATGCCAAAAAGGTCATGACATAAAAAAAATTTAAATTGATTGTTTGATTTGTCAATAAATGTAATTCACTTAATGAAAAATTCTTTTTGATGTTTTAAACTTATGTTAATTTTTTTACATGACTCTTTGTCTTTCAATTTAAAATGAATCAAAATTTATTTACAATCGATGGCGACTTAACTAATAAAGCTATACCGATTGTTTGGTTATTGCGCAATTTCTCTTAAAAGAAGCTTGATATGAGTGATTTTTAAAATATTTTGCGGAAACTGTAATTTTTTTACTTTATAAATATTAAAACATTAATCAATCTCATTGTGCATAACAGTTTATAAATCTTGGATTTCATTTAAAAATAATGTTTTCCGTATTTTTCAACTCTGACTTAAAACAATAAAATAATAATTTGTCACATATGAAAATGATTAAAATTAAATTAATAATTTTTCAACCTTGAAATTCATTAAAATTCAGAAAGCTGTAAAATTGCTTGTTACATAAATTTAACTCAAATTGATTTCACATGTCACAGAAAAATCATAATATCGTTCAATCACTCAACATCATCTCCAGCATAAAATTAGATGCTGAATGAAGATTTTCACACAAAATAAAAATATGTTGAGAAACATTTAATAATGAGCAGCTTGTTAATTGAATCTTATTTAAAGAAAGTAAAATGATATTTATGAGTTTATGTGGGTAGTAGAAATTAATTGAATTTAAATAACTTTTATATTACGACAAATTATGATGATTTTATTAAAATCGTTACTAAATTGTTTGGAGGAAATAACCATGAATAAGAAATTCATTTTTTAAGCCTAATAGATGAAATATTTTATATAATGATTCGCTATTTATGCTAAGAAGGTGACAAAACAACCCAATCAGCTTATTTTTCCAAAGTTCAAGTAAAACCTGATGACGAACTGATTTCATATTCTGATCACTTCTCAATAAAACAAAAAAGAATTAAAGAGAATATTGAGGTAGGTCAATAAATTACGCAATCAAAAGAAAGCAAACAATTGGTTGTGAGTCACAAATTTCTCATTTGGGACTTTTTTAAATTGAGTCATATATGATGAGTGGTCAGAAGTAATAGGTCTGAATCATTAAAAAGAATTTAATAAAATTAAACTTCTGGAATAATAATTAAGAAAAAAGTCTTTCACAATTGTCTTTATATCCTACGCATAGAATCTGACACAGTTTTTTATATTTTATTTTATATGCGGATTACATGGAAAGCATTTTTATAGCTCATTAAAATTAAAAGACATCTTATGCGTGTTTTGGCAGTTACCGCTATATCAATGCTTCTCATTTGTATGATGATTCTCGAAAGAGTTCGTGATTTTTTTGAAATAAATTTTAGACAATGTATCACATTATAGGATTATTGCAGGAAATTTAGCACTTTCAGTCTCATTAGCAGATGTTCAGATTTTCAAAAGAAATCAATTTTTTGAAAAATAAATTCTTTGACATGCGACATTGTAATAAAAGGGAATGAAAAATTTTGGCATTTGGCACGTTCTATTGTGGTAGAAAATTGTCATCATTAAAAATCAAACAAAATATTTTTGTTAATGACAAAATCACAAACATGAACATTCATTAATTAATGAATCACAAAGTAATGTTGCAAAACTAAACAATCAGCAATGTGTTTACTTTGTAATTGATTTCATTTTAATTGAAATATGAAAATTTAGAACACGATAAACAAGTATGTCTCATATCTGTCAATCATACTTAAGTACATTTCTATCGCACTTAGATTTATTGTTTGCAGACGAGTATAAGAAAAGTTCAATGCTTAAATGTAGACCTTATGATATTAATCTTATAATGAATTATCATATAAAACTTTCAACAACTCGTAGGCAATTTATAAATAAATCATAACCGAAAATAATCGTAAAAAAACTTTTCCTTTTCATTGCATTGTAATTCATAAACATTTTTCACTGCTAATGCCATACATACATACTAAACAACTTTATTTATTTATTGGGAGAAACGTTCAATAAAGAATCATGATAAATGGCCTTGCTATTCCTACATTCAGTAACTACAATATACAAAGTTTTTATTTTTAGGGTGAAATTCGAGTCTGTGCACATACGCACATATTGAGATAGTAAGTAGTTATTTTTATCAGATAACAATGAAATAGTGCTGAGTAGACTACTAATTTGATATGATTGATCTAAAAACTACTGACAAAGAAAATCAAACAAAATTTTATATTGTATAAGAGCTTCAATTTAATGAACTTATGTTATTCGATATCATCAATGAGTCTCAAATGAATTTTCCGTCTTTTGATCTTGACCTAATTTTTTCTTTAACATTTTAACTTCTAAAAAGTTGTTTTGTATGAAAAAGAATTTTCTGGAGCAAAAAAAGGAGTGAAATAAAAACTTGATTTTCCATTAGAAAATGCTTTTAAAATTATCAAATTTCCTTCATAAGAAAAGCTAATAATGCACATGCATTTTCACACTTTCAATGTTTAATAACAGCTCATTTTACTTTTCGAAAGAACTAGGTCAGACCAATCCTTCCAATTTCATTTTCTGAAATTTTACTGCTTAAATCAGAAAGTTTTATTAATAATAGAATGTAACTGACCACACAAAAGAAACACTCCTTTTGAAATAAAATAGCAGGAAAATAGGGAAGAGTTAATGCTCATTCATTTTTATTTCTGGATATTTTCAAATGGGATTGGAATGATATGATAGATAGTTTATTTTGACTTCTTAGCTTTTAACAAAATTATAATGTTTACAATCCCGTGTAACCAAAAATACGTTACAACATGCCGCTAGCATGCCGCGGCATACCAAAGGCATGTTATAACGTATTTTTGGTTACACGGGAATATTTGTTTGGATTGGAATGATAGAAATGAGAATAATTAATAATTAATGATTTTAGGGACTTTTGCATAGCAATCGTTAACAGAAACGATAGAAGCGAAAATGTCAAATGAAATTTTTAGACACTAACATTATGTCAATTCAAAAAACATTTCAAAATTCATTCTTTTCAGAATAACAGCAACATAAAGTTCTAAAAATCTTCCAACAATGCACATGCACATATGTTTGTTTCATTATGTCACTTTCTCTCTCTATCCTTTTATTGTTGTGCTCTATATTAGTAAACGAATAAATGTAAAGAATAAAAACTAAAATTCATGAGCATACACTGCTGCAGATGTGCAAATTATAGGGTATTAACGAGACACAATAACTAATAAATTTTATCATTTTGTAGAATGCATGCTGACAAATTTAAGTTTTAATTTATTTATTCACAGCTCTCTAGACTTTAAGTTATTTATTGTTCCCAAAAATTTAGCATAAAAAAATTTATTCGGTGGAAATTCAAAGAGATGATCAAAAATCTTAAGTAAACATCCCACACAGAATTATAATAAATCAATTTTCTTTATATTCATAAATTTTTCAACAATAAAAATTCATTCATTCAATACAAGAATAAGTCTTCTAATATTTGGTGATTGTAAGCATGATTAACATCGTAAAGCTATTGTAAATATTGACTTTAATCTATCGATCTCCATGAAGAGTACTAGTCTCAAAATTTATGTAAATGACGTGAGTCTGATGTCTCATACATCAGCACATGAATGACAAATCCCTTTGAATATCACCAATTTATTCTCACTCTCAATTGTATTGATCTTTATCACAATAATCAACAATTTAAACCCAATATAATGGTCGCTTTCACGGTTCATTTAAAAGACATTTTTCAATATGACTTCACTTGACACTTGAATGTGACTGCATTCAGATGCATGTAACTTCTTTTCTTATGTTTATTTAAATTAAACATTATTAGAATGAAGCAAAAGTAAATATTGCATTACTACGTGATCACAGATGTTCATTATTAGAAAATAAACCTTTCTTTTTTTTCTTTCAGTGGCTTCCTTTTGAATGCAACTTGATGACCTGATGTTTAGTGAGATAAAATAAGCGAATGAATCATGAACTGGCACATGTGCACGATTTTTTTAATTGACGACTGCATTTTTTAAAAAAGATTTATTTTTCTTGAGGAAACGTTCAATTTTCGGAGAAGTTTTTTCGTTAATGGCCGATGGCATGACTTAATTGATTTATTACCATATTATTTCTTTGTATTGGTCTTCAATTTAGGGCCCGTTAATTTTTTTTATTTTAAATTTTTCATATTGTTTAACACGCATTGCATGAATGATGAAAAAGAATGCCTTGATTGCATGGTTGGTCACTTACTTAAAAATATGTCGTGAACTCCCTTTTTACATTTTTCAATTTTTATTTTTCCTAATTGAATCTAATTAATTTAAAATGTTCGAAGGCACTTTCATGCGTGAGTGAGTGCATCTTCGGAAGTTTTTTACAAGCTGTGAACGATTATGACTGTTTTTATGCTGTGCTGGTTGGGTGCCAGTTTTCTTTTGATTAGTTTTGTACATTTTTAGAATTTTGTTTATTTCTTGACATTTTTCATTGGAAATATCTCAATCAATTTAGAGTTGTTAAACGATCACAATCTCTTTTGTTTGATGTTTATTTTATAAATATTTGGTTTTTTCAATTTATTTGTTGAAATTTGATCAAAATGTCTGATTTATAAAGATGAGCAAAAATTTCTTTTCTCTCTTTGCATTTTTTTCGCTTAAAACATCAAAACATTCAATTTGTTGCATGCAACAAAACCACATTTTTCATACAACGTAACAAAAGTTGCATTAACATTGCACGTTTATTCTTCCACATTTCGCTTTAAGAATCGCGTGTTTGACTGATATTCAATGCGGAACGACAAGCAAGCAAGAGAGAAAAAAAAGAAAATGTGAGAGAGAATCGAGAGCGAATAACATGCTCACGTTTGCCGGTTTTTCTGTGCCTTAAATTTCTTATTTTGATATTGAATTTTTTAGTCTCATCGTGTGCTCATACGAAGTCAGTCGGAAGCAAAATTGCTTGCGTGTTTCTCCCTTCTGAGAGTTGAATAATTTGGGATAAAAAAATTAAAAATAATTTTTAGTGTGAGGAAGAAAAAAAAAATTTCTGCATTTTTTTGCTTCGAATTTGAAGAATTTAGAGAAAAAATTTTAAACGAAAATGTGAGTGATTTGATAATGTTTAAAAATATAAAAAAACAACATAAAAAAGCCCACAAAGCAAGTAAAAATATAAAAATGTGACGACAATAAAAAATTTGTCCAACGTGAAGATCACATTTCAACAATCAGCGATGTAGTGAATTTTTTGTCATGAAATTGTTGGAATTGAGGTTCAATGGCTTGAGCTCATATATATGCTGACAATTTGACATTTTAAAAGAAACAATCATGTTGCATAAATGCTGAAATTTGACCGTTTCCATTCTACACTAAAAGTGACGTTTTTATGCCTTTCGTTGATGCTTTTTCCTCTGAATTTTGGAATGGAGGCAATGAAAAATATTTTTGTGTGCATGTCGCGGATAATAAATTGACATGGCTCGAAAAATTTCTTAATTTTTCCCTTTTTTGGGTTTTTATACTCAATTAATTCAACATTCACTATGCAGACAGACTCGTTAGCTGCTGCGATATGAAATTAATAAATTTATCAACATGTGCTGTCCAGGAATGAAATTCTAGAGAAATTTTTTATCTTCTTGAATCAAGATAAATGTCATCATCAGATGAAATTCTGTTTTTAATTTATTTTATTGTGAAATTTTTTCATAGATAAGAATTTTTAAAAATACTCAGAAATTTATAAATAATTTTGGGTCAATCAAAATCTTGTTCTAAAATTCTCATTTAATTTCAAAGTTCATACTCTTATTGATTGCAAGCCTTGGAATATATTTTTGAATTAATCACCCGACTGAAAATTTCGTCATATTTGGCTGAAATGAAAAAAAGTAATTTTTAAAAACACCAAAAAATTCAAAGTCAAGGTCAAAAAATATTCATAAAACAGACAAATAAAAAGAAGTAAAAAAAAAATACGAAATTTTCTGTAAAAGGTGAAAAAATATTAAGACTTTTTGGAAAGTGTTAGTTATTCTAAGTGAAAATTATAAACTTATGGACAATCAAGTATTTTAATCTTCAGTTATTTGGAAATTCTTAGTTTTCATTATTTACATAACTTTTACTCTAAAATTGTTATTGTAAGATTGAGTGACAGATCATTTTAAGGTGTTTATTATCATTTCATTTAGATGAAAAATTGAAAACAAAAATATTAGCACATACAGAAGGGATTGTACCAATGAGACTTTAAATAGATTTATTTTTCTGATCTTTATAAAGCATCAATGACTCATTTCTCTTTGATAATTGGCATCCATCAAATTAAATTTTACAATCAATCTTTCTTTTTGGCTTATTATCAAATTGAAAAGAAAAATACAAAATTATTGCATAAACATTAAAAATTCAATGAAAGATAAGAAATTCACTTGTATATCTTCCTTTTTCAATTTTATTTCGATTCATATATGTTTATAATTGTATGTAGGGAAAAATTATTGATTTTTAATCCATATGGAAGTTGTGGGAGTTTTTCTGTTTTTCTAAATGAAAATAATTATGATTTGTCAAAAACTCATAATATCATTGACCACAAAATGAAATCTCATCACATTGCCTGTTTAATAAATTATTCTAATAAAAATATCACTTCAATTTGATAATACTTGTTTTCTTATTCTACACACTTGATGATCAATACAAATTATGTGTATACACTTTTTGTGGCTTCTTCCTCTTATCAACAGATGAAAATTTCAATCACTCTTCACTATTTAAACAACGAAAAAGCGAGTCTGAGTCTGTAATTGGCGCCAGATATTCTATACAATCGATAAAAAGAAGAAAATTTTCAAAAATAAATAAATAAATTCGCTTGTGCGTATCTTTGTGCGAAAGTGAAACAAAATTTTGTTTTGTATTTCTAAAATACACTCATCAATTAAACTTGAAAAGTTGATGCTTTCTTCGTAGTTGATAACGTGAGCAAGAGGCGTAAAGTGTGATGATTAATTTTTATTTGTGCGAAAATAGAAATATTCTCATGACTTCATAACCTTGTAAATTTTGAAACGTAAAGAGGAAAAAAGCCATAAACAGTTGTGGCAGTGATTTGCATACGAATTGAACTTGAGTGTGGAAATTTTTGTCGATTTTCGCAAAAATAAATTCTTTTCACAATTATTATGAATTGAAGGCACACCTTTTTTAAAAAGATGAATATTTTTTTTCTAAAAAATCTTGCATAATCGTCAGAAGCTAACAAATTGTTTTCATATTTCATTATTACAGTAATTGTGGGATTCTTGGTATTTTTAAACTTGTAAAAACAATATTTCTCGTTTATAAGACTTGCAGGTGGCAGTGAATAATTTTTATAGTGAAATTCTTCTATTTTTTGCAGTAGCAACAAGAATAAAGTTTTGAAAAATTACAATGTGAATAAATCATCATCAGTAAAGTGAGAAAAAGTGAAAATCAAACTGTGAATCGATAAAAGAATTAAAGAAATTTCAAAATAATTGAGAAAAATGAAAAATTACAACAACATGGAAACCGGCTACATCAATGAAGGTGAGTTTCCATGCCAAAGTTTTTTCTATTTTTATTCCACACAGAAAAATTAAACAAAAAAAATCGAAGGTGAAATTAATTAAATTCTACCGGTACAATGTTATCATTATTCTTACACTTGTATATGCTTTAAAGCAACTGTATAGAATTTCACATAAGTAAAAACATTTGCGCAATGATAATATGAATAAATATTGACAGTAAAGCGTCATGATAAAAAAGATGACAAAATAAGATCACAAACAAGACAAAAAGTTGATGTTCATTCAAATGTGAATGGCATCTCGCGGTCATGTACATCCACACTAGCTACTGATGATACTAAATGTTTTCTTGTCCAAAATGACGATAATTTACGATGATGAGATCAGTAAAGATAAGAGAATGCTGTTATGCAATAGCACATGTATACAATGTTCGCACATTTTCGCAAAAAAAAAATATACGAGAGAATTTTCCACAATTTGATTTCGTGTGGCGCTTAAAAATAAATTTCGTAAGAAAAGAAGAATGCTCTTGTATAAGATCAATCATCACAGCTTGCGGTACACTTACAGAAGGGCTAATATGGATTATGTTACTTGTTAAGAAAAGACGAAATCAATTAAGGAAAGAACTCACAAGAATCATTAGAATATTTATGTAAAACGATGATGATCATTAGCTAGATTTCTTTTAAGATTATAAATGTCTTTCATACTTGATTGGAAGGGCTTAAAAAATCATCTTTATGACAGGTTTAAAGAAAATTTTTTTTATTATTTTTTAAAACATGCAAATATCCAAATTTTATTATCAAACTTGATTGAACTACTTGTTCTTTTTTGCGTAACTCATTAAATCTAATTCAAGAACGGCAGCAGCTCATAGAATATTAACATAACAATAATACAAATAAAAATTTACACATAATTATTATTTTAAATGTCATATTCCGCACAAAACTCATCTTTTCACACCATCTTTCTTAATGAACTAATTCTATTTCTTTTCTTCTTCTATCTTTCTTTACACATGCATAACTAATTCTATAATGGACTAAATCTACTGCTCTATTTTTTCACTAATCAAATTTTTTAACACATTTCATTACAACAAGATGAAATAGAACCGGTGATGGAGATTCAGAATGAAGGTAAACTGCTAATTGCTGCTTTCGCCTTGCCTTTATGCACAGTTTAAATTGCATGCTCTTGCACTCCTTTCATTTATTAATGACTTTACTTGTAAAGTACTTTGACTATTGACTACGCTTAAGTTATTTATGAATTGATTTATGATGATTTGCTTTATGCTTAGAAAAATAATAAATTAAAATAGTTAAAATATGTATTTATCTCATTTTCTCCTAAATGAAACGCAGATTTTTCTCATCAAAACAAACAAAAATATTTTCTTAAATTTATTCATAATAAAAATTTTGAAAAGCATGTATACAAAAACAACATAAAAATAGATTTTTTCAAATAAAATGACAACAGTTTCATTCAAGTGATCACTCCTTGCTAAAAAAAATATGCCTTAAAGCTTAAAACGAAACAAGAGAAAATAAATGATGCAATAAATTGCATTTCGTTCAAGTTTCCTTTTCTAAATATGCAAAAACATTCTTATCACCTTTATTTATTTGCATGCTTCATTCTCTTCGCTTATATTATTGCTGTACTTATATATGGAAGTTTTAATTTTTATGACTCTTTTCATAATTCGATGATTTTCTAAAGGAAATTGTAAAATGTGTGATTTATGATTTGCTAAAGATAAGTTGGTCAGTTTTAATTAGTTTTTTAATGACTGAGTATTCTCAGAAATTTTTATAACATTTTGTACTAAAATTGTTGCTGAAAAATTAAACAGTAGTTAAGATTTCTTCATACAATACTTCTCAAATCATTGCCATAAATCAAAGTTCATAACAAGAACTTCTGGAATTAAAATAAAGCGCTTAATTAATCAACAAGAAATTTCCTCAATTCACAAATCCAAAAAGAATCTTTAGATTTTTATCTCAAGCTTCCACTTCAATCTTCTTATTTTTGCCTCTCCTCTTGAAAAGAACAATTTTTTTTTTGCAAAAAGATCACGAAATTCATCTTATCTGACACCCACATTATGTGAACAGTTTAATCGGGCATTGCCCAATTAATCATACATTCTGCAAAAGCTATAATAAGATTTTGTGTACCATTTTCTGGAATATATTTTGTGTCAATACTATTCTACTGAAAAATAAAATAAAATAGAGACAATGGCAATGGAATTGAAAAAAGAGGCACAATCAGTAAATAGAAAGAAAAAGAAAAGATTGAGAAATGAGCAGAACACAGAAAACTCATAAAAATAGAGTTTAAATGAGATAATTTATTACACAATATTGCTGAATAAAAATTTTCTTTTTCTTTCATTCATGAGTCTCGCGAAGTCATGCGTAGAATTTCATGGCAGTGATGCTAGTGGGTTTATTTGACTCTCTTGTCCCGCAATTTTTTCTTAAATAAAGAATAGTGCTAATTATAGTGTTGCCTTTTGGCGAATGCTAATGACTTGTATATAGATGAATGAACAAATACACACAGAAAGTTTTATTCCATCTGTTCAATATCATCTCATTCATCCTCTCACTTTTTTTTCACTTTCTGTCTTTCTCATGTGTACCACGATAATATCAATGACTGCATGCGTAGGAATATACGGGTTTTGTATAAATTTCTTAATGTTATTCATTTTTGTGGAGTGCGTCTGGCACTGCAAGAATTTTTTTTTTGTGTAATGAAAATACGAATTGCCCTAGTCAGTGTATCAATCTTCCTAGTTAGACTGCATAGTGTTACAAAAATATTCAGGTCAAATTTTACGAGCGAAAAACATTCTCTCTCTTTTCTAGTGTGATTAACAATTGATGTTGCTGCAATTTTGAGGAAGTTTAAATTGCTCTTTTGATTTTTTTTTATGTGCTGCAGATGGGCCATTTGGGAAATTTTCTCACTTTATTAAGATGAAAGAAATTTCTTTTATAGCTTTGCAAGTCTGTAATACAATAAAAATTTCAAAGTTGACAACTCAATAAAACAATTTGATTCATACTTAAAAATATAATTACACGGAAGTCATAGTGGGTGCAGCTTTGACAATTTAATTATTTAAGTAAAAACTTTCGTAGATTTTTAATAAACTTTTGCTGTTATTATGTCAAATTTTGTCGCAAAACAGTTGCAAAAAATGAGTTATGACAGCAAACAAATTAATTCAAGTCATGGCCTTTCAGTTTGTTCGTGTTTTGTCGAAAATTTTTGTTACTTCTAGTAGTAGGTGGACCAATTAATTATCATCAGTATCTGAGTCAAAAATTGTTAGCAGAAAAACTTTTTCTTGATTTTATACAAAATGTGCATAATAAAAATTTGTAATTGACATTAATTAAATGGCAATAAATGGAAATGTCAGAAATAAAATAAACCATTAACTATTAAAGTCTTCACTGCATTAAAACTTGATATTCAACAATTTTCTTAATATTCAATGCGTGTCAGATTCATAATTATAGGAATAAATTTTAATTTAAATTAAACGCATTAATGTTTTTTATTTAATTCATTAAGTAAGCTCAAGGGAACAATTTTTCAAATCACCATACGGTTCGTTCGATTACTTTCCATTTTACGCCCACATGAAATTCCAATGTAAAGGGATTTATTGCATTGTGATGCGATCATCGAACGACTTCTAAATTTGCAATTTACCAATAAATTGTAATTGCAAATTCGTATCTTAAATCGAAATCTTGATTGAGACAGCAGTGAAAGGAAATTGTCATTGTTTCTTTTACAATTTTTACTACTTTTAAGAGCAAAAAACAACACAAAGGAAATGCAAAAAACAAGTTTTTGTTTACTCATTTTGATTCACACAAGGGAGACATAAAAATTGTATAAAATGAGAGAGAAGAAGAATAAAATTTTTAGAATTTTAAAACAATCGTGTAAAAGAATTTACATGACATTAATTAGGCAATGATCGTCGAAATACTCTAGTATTAGTCTCATTTTATTTGTGTCTAAAAATAACTTTTGATAGAGATTTTTTTGAAGGTTTTTATTTGAAATGAAGATTAACACGCTGATTTGTTTATTTTTATGTTGCTTATCATCTTGTGTTAATCTTTGAGAATTTGTAGAAAAATGTTTTAGAATCTCATTTAAAATGTTATGAAAAGAATTTTACTATTTACAGATCTAGAAATAAAGCTTTGCTCCCTAGTAGTTTCAAACGATCGTTAGGGGCTTTTTAAAAAAAGTACAGGGGTGTTAAATGTTTTCTCTCGAAATCGTTTGAAAAAAGATTGTTGATAAAAACTTTAAATATCAACACTTAGCTAATTATTAATAGCTCTGAATGCAAAAGGTAATGTAATTTATTTCGAAAATTTATTTCGAAAAATTCGAAAATCCAGAATAATTTCGAAAAGGGGTGTGAAAGTCACGATTGATTTAAAATTTTCAACCGTCAAAATCATCGAGTGAAACTACCAGGCTTTGCTCATTATAAATTATAATAATCTCTTGATTTCTCATCATGATATTTGCATTTTAATTTTAGAATATTTAAATTAGCAAAATTTTTGCTCTATACAAATTTGCAAATCTTTAGAAATGAATTTCAAAGCAGAATAAGCAATTTTTGTCTGCTTTAAATTACAATTTCTTTTTAAGCATTAATGTTTCCTCTATTTATCTCTAGTCTGATTTTTTTAGGTTTCACGAAGCGATGTAAAATAAAATTACATTTTCTATAAGTCCTCTATTTATTTTGTTTGAACAAAGCTAAGAAAATGTCATTATCTTTGGTATTTATGATAAAAAAAGCAAAGTAACTTCATATCTAGCTCTAGAAAGCACTCACATATGAGATTACATTTATTTATTACTTCAATTCATACAAATAAATGCATGTAATATAAAAGAACAAAAATTTATTTTTCTCATTCAGTTTTCATATCTGCCTATCAAGAAAAAAAAAAACTTTTCAATTAAATTTCTTTCAATGAACAAAAAAATGCACCTTTTAACAAAAAAGTGATAAAAAACTCGAAACATAAAAATCAAAATGAAGAAATTACAGCACGTAGGGAGAAAAAATTGCTCATAAATTTTTGTTCAAAAGATAAAAATGAAAAAAATTTTCATTCTCTTTTCTGTTTCTTATCGCACGCCTCAAGATCATTCAATTTGATTTGAGTTCACTCATATATACATAAAAGCATTGCCATTGCCAAGTCTGTTTTTTGTTATCTCAACTGCAATGACTTCTTCTCATTGCTTGTGGCAAATGCATATCAAATTTATCATTAGAGTGCACAGATCAACTAATATACTCGTGTCAATGAACTTTGTCATAATTAAATTGTTTCTTAGCCCAGCCTTTTGTCACTTTTTTTCTTCATATCAAGTAGTAAAATAGATGCTTCTCACGTGATGACAATGGAAAAATACGAGAAGCAACACAATAAAAAAAGATTACAAGTGACGCGACAAAAGAGACAAAAATATTTCAATTAATTGCTCTTAAAAACATAAATTAAAATTAAGTTCTTTCACTCAAAAAATACAAACGCACTGTCGTGTATGCATGCATGCGAACAGAACGAGGAGATGAAATTTATGTGCATTATTTGTTTGTTTTTGGGTGCGACTTCACCGGTGTTCAAAATGTAAATAACAAAAACAAGCAAGCAAGCAATGCGAGAGCAAATATGCTCGCTCGATGCACAATTGACATACATAAATTTATACTTTTAATAAGCGAAGACGAGAAAGACAGAGAATGAATGTAAATAAATAAATTTATGGTGCGTGTGGTCAGTTGTGAAAGAGATACTCACTCGTCATAGAGTGGAGCTCTATTGGAAAATGTTTAGTATACATATTGATGTTTCTAAGACCACGATTTATTTATAGACTGAAAACTGAAATTTAGTTTGTAATTTATTGAAATAGATTAGAGAAAGAAAAAGTGATTTCTAAAGAGCATGTATGAATGTTTGTGTGGTTTTTCAATGAGAATTTTTCAAAAAATGAATTTTTCTTAATTAATCAAAACTGTCAGAAAAGTAGGTTGCGTTTTTCAGAAATTTTTGTTGAGAAATTTGAAATTTTGTTGACAATAAATTGACATGAACATATGAGCATTTTTAACTAATAATTTCATTCATTTTTCCATTTGAATAACAATCAACTGGAATAATCTGCATTTCTTCCTTTAATTTAATAATTTTAAATTAAATTCAGAACTTCAATCGACCATTCAGTCTGTCTGACTTCTTCCTCAATAATTTCATCAAATTTAAAGTCTCAATAAAATCATAAATTTTATGTTTTTAGAATTAAAATTTATTGACAAAGAACAATTTTGTTTGACCATGACCGTCAGTATGTCTTTTATGGATAATATTAATTAATAATCAATTAAATTTTTAAAAGACGATGTAAAAAATTCTTTTGACAAATTTTTTCGTAAGATGAAAAATTAATTTTAATTAAATATCTAATTTTTCTGTCATTTCACACGATTGTCAAATGAACATGCTTTCATCATCAGCCAATATATTTCATTTCACTTAAGCATGTTTCAACGTCCAACGCAAAACATGAGAAATGAAAATTTTATAACCAACACAAACAAGTGACAATTCTAATATGTGTAAAAATTATTATTTCGACCTTGTGAGCAAAACTTCAATAGCTTTTAATCGTTTATCAAAAATCGACTTGTTGTTGACAATCACTAGCAAGTTCTTTCTTTAGATTATAAAGTGACGATTTAAAGTCTATTTTATGACGCTTTAAAAGACTCGTCTATGAGGTGCCAACATGCCAGCATAATCTAATAAATTTTACAATGTAAAAACAACAAAATTCTTTCTCATGAGAAAAGAAGAAAAAGATTGAACATAAATCTATTTTCACGTCAATTTGTCTTCTTCACAACTTGCTACTCGTTGAAATGTTTTAAACTTCTTTTTTATAGTTTATTCTATCTTATAGAATGATGTTATTGAAATTAGAAAAAGTGCTTGTCAAAAATGATTGCAAGATTGACGTAATTGCATTAAGTATAAAATATGCTACCTAATTCGAATATCAGACATCTTTTGTTTGAAAATTTTCTTATAAACATTCAAACCAAGTGAGAAAAGAAATGTAGAAAAAAATATAATCGATCGGAAGTCTGAAAGGTAATCTTTAATCAAAGAATGTTTTGTCTATTCATCAATTAATTTACTAAATGAAATTCAATACATTTTCAATGTGAGAAATTTAATCTTTTCATTGCTCTCTTCTAATCTCTTTTCAAGGCTAAATTTAGCTACAGACTTCATGCGCATATATTTTTTATGCCTCATTTATAATGAGAATGAAAGGTTCCATAAGTAGCGAAATAAAATAAACATAATAAATGCTAAAGAATAAAGAGAAAAAGAGACCTGGTAATTTCAATCGATTTTGACGGTTAAATATTTAAAACCAAACTTGTTTTTCAAACCGTTTTCGAAATGTTTCTGAATTTTCGAATGTTTCAAAATAAATTTTCGAAAAAAATGTTTGCAAAAATATCAAAATTATTAATTATTAATAGCTTAATAATGTTTGGTTTAGTTAAATTAAATTACCTTTTGCATTCAGAGCTATTAATAATTAGCTAAGTGTTGACATTTAAAGTTTTTATCAACAATTTTTTTTCAATTTAAACGATTTCGAAAGAAGTCTTAAGTCTTAAGTCTAAGTTTTTTTTAAAAAAAAGCCTCTAACGGTCGTGTAAAACTACCAGGGAATAAAGAACAAAATGAAGCATGAGATTTTATATTAAAAGCGCGAGATTCATTGAACTTTATTCGCAAACTAAGAGGAACAAAAGAAAAAAGTTTCAATTGCATAGCAAAAAAAGATTGTTCTAATAAAATTATTCAAGATATTGATCTTTTCTGCTTTGTTTATGCCAATCGATTGTAAGCAATGAAATAAGTATTAAATGGGAAGAAATTAAAGTCAAATTAAATGCAATAAAAATGATTAAGTGGAAGTTAAAAACTCGAGCAATTATTCATGTAATTCTAGCATTCTTCTGATTGAATTACGCCCTTTAATGAAGTGAAATAAACTTTAGATTAATAAGGAAATAAGCTTATGGATAATTAGTGATTGAGTTGCCCTTAAATGAGTTAATTATTCGCAATCATATGCATTACTATTTTTCATTATAAAATAAACAAACTTTTGTTACTATGGAAAAGATTATCCTCTTCATTTTTATTATTCATATGAGATGAGAAAATAATCATTATGATGTAGACATAACGCTATTAAATATGATATATAATGACAATTACTATAAGCATGGCATAGATATGTAGGCGGAAGAGTTTCACATCTAAATGTGAATGTCTCGGTAAGATTATGACCTGAAAATGTCATTTCTGTAGTTTTATGATTTTAAAAGTGATAATAAAGAAGAAAAAGATATGAAAGGTGGATGAGTGACAAGTAGTGAGTGTAGAGTTGAAAGGTGGACTAAATGACGAGTGAATTAATGGAAAGTGAAATTTAATTTTTAATGATATTCACGACTGTGATTGATATTTAATAAAAATTACAAAATAGCAATTATTTGCTTCTGTAAGTGCACTAAAAGTGACCTAAAAGGTCAAAAGATTCCATAAATAAAAATCTTATTGTCAAAAACAATTGTGTCGCCTCTGTAAATACAGTAGATAATTAAAGTCTTATCATATAAGGAGAAATAAGCAATACAAACACGACCAATTATCACATTCAAGTACCAATTCAATTAAATAACTTAATACCATACAGGGCTTGCTACAGAACAATCGGAAAAATTCTTTTTTCTCTTCATTTCATTCATCAGCGGAATTCAAAGACCACAATTGGTAGAATAGAGATTTCGTAACGCCAACAATACAAATTTATTTTACATTGTCATTCATTTTTCGGTAATGTGAGTTGTACACGCTTTTATGTAGTCGGTTATTGACATTGAGCGATTGTCTTTAATGGACTATAACAACTTGTTGAGTTAAAGTTGGAATTTTTTATTCAAATCACGAATTATCTTTCACTAAACACACCTCAGAATCACTTAAAACTTATTCTTCACTCAATTTGACTTTCTTTCACGAAAGACTTGTTAACTAAAGCTTTTAGTGTTAAGTAAATAGCACCTGTAGATTTATGGGCTTGTGTTTGGCTAAGAATTAATATTAATAAATAAAAAATTAATAATTTAAAATTCTTTGACTTGCTTCAAAACCTCTGAGCGTTATTTTTTTATAATTTTATGATACTGTGCGAGTAACAGTAAATTAGTCGATGAGTTATCGCATAACAATTACCTGACTGTTTATAGTCATATAAATTCAAGTGATTTTCGCAGATACCAAGTCAGTATTTCATTGGCAATTTAAAGTAAAGGCTGCAAAATCTGAAACTTTTGTGCTAAAATAAATTAAAATCGTGATAATCTTAAATTTCAAATTGTTTTGAAAAAGAAAAAGAGAAATAAACAATTTTAATTGAGACTGAGAAAAAAACAAAATTGTTAATTGAATTCTTCAAAAATACATCAGTAAAGTCTGTGAGAAAACAAACATAAAGAACATTTTTAACTGCAGTAAATAAGAAAGAATTTAAAAATGTGAAATTCTTGGAAATGTTTGAAAAGAAGAAGTTAATTGAAATCAAGATGCAATAAATATTTTAAATGGACGCAGCTTCCTCAATGTGTGCATGACTTAAAAAACTTTTTTTTGACTTTTTTTCAAAAAAAATTTTATTGCTTTTAAAATAAATTTTTAACAATTTTAAAATCCATAAAATTTACAACTTTAGACATTTTTTTTATCTTGACCTTATAAAAATAGTGTCGAGTGCCTGCATCTTCTTTTTCTCAATTTATGAATTCTCAAAACATTTCTCTGAAAAATATATAAAAAGTTATTTTAAGTTAAATCCGATTGCCACATCAAATTAACTCCTCTTTGGTGAAGGTTTTTTGCATGAAATAATTCAATCTTTGCCCATGCTGTTGCATACAAATTGCATTTAATACCATAAAGAAAAACAAATTTTTATCAGGAAATAACAGAATTTTTAAATCGACATTTTGATCGTTACGATTCAAATCCAGAGGGCGCTTTTTTTGAAATTCTTGAACAAAAAAAAATATTTTTTGAACAGGCAAAAAGAAATTTTTTATTTATTCGTAATTAAATGACTTTACTATTCCAAAATAACAAAATTATGTACTTATATAAACTAATAAGTAATATAAAATAGGGAATTCATCGAGATACAAGTTAAATATTAATTTCACATTTAATTGTTTTAACGGTTTTTCAAAATAAGAGCCAAATTTGATTCTTTTTTGACTTGACTGAATTTTCTAATATTTCTTAATTTTCATGACACAATTCTTCATTCCAGGTGGTCAGCTCAAGTCAAAAAACGGACAAAAATACGTCGTAAATCAATACTGTCGGAATCCAGAACCGGGTTATTACATTTCAAAATCGTGTGCGGCAGTCTATATTATTCTATTTCTCGTCATGATGATTTTAACTGCATTAATGACATACTTGTTGCTTGTGCCGAGGTAAATTAAAAATTAATTGCGTTTACTAAAAATAATTTTTTTTATCTTAACAGTTGTGCACTTGATAATTCGTCAAATGGCACAATCTATACAGGCAGCATTTGGAGTCCAATTTCAAATCATGAAGAAGAGGCTCACACGAATGGTGATGGTGTGCTCAGTGATCAAGCTAAAAATGATGATCCTATTGTGATTGAAGATGAAATTGAATTCCCAGAGGGTTGGAAACCAATTCATTATGAGTAAGTGATATGAAATCAGTTTATAAAAAAATTAATCAAGTGGGTTGAAGTTTAAATTTCACAAAAACATGACTTTTGTTTATTTTATTGAATGACCACAAATAACATATTTATGATAGATCATTTTCACATGTCTAATACCTAATCAGACTGTTTTGTGCTTGTAAAATAATAAATTTAAATTTTTTTTTTCACAGCTTGTTACTGGAGCCACACATTGAGAATGCTACAAGTAGAGGAACTGTAGATATTTTAATGTTACGAGACGAAAATGTTAAAGATTTAAAACCGATTGTTTTGGACATAACTGAAATTGAGATCACAGATTGTAAAGTTGCAAGCAATGATAGAAATGATATCGATTTGGGTTTAGATTATATTTGTGAATATGGCAAAGACAATGATAGTTATGTGATCAATTTGAAAAAGACAAAATTCCCAATTAATAATGTGACTGTGCAACTTGAATTTGTTAGCAAATTGGGTTCAACTTTGACTGGCTTTTATAAAGGATCTTTTATGAATGAAGAGACAAAGGAAACAAGCACATTTGTGAGCACTCAATTTTCACCAATTGATGCACGTCGAGCTTTTCCATGTCTTGACCGTCCATATGCTAAAGCAACTTTTAAAATTAGCATGATTAGACCAACTGCTAAGAAACTTTCAATTTCAAATATGCCTATTGAATCTATTGAGTAAGTTAAAAGTTTAAGTCAATTATAGAATAAATTTTAATTTTATGAAATTCAACAGAGTTGTGAGACCAGGATTTATTCGTGAAAATTTCAAAGTTACACCAAAAATGTCAACTTATCTCGTTGCCTTTCATATTTCTGATCTCAAAATGGGTAAAACAATTGAAAATGACTCTTCACTGCCAACAATTAAAATGTATGCTCAACCTGAATATGAAAATATGACAAAGTGAGTTTAGACATTTTCTTTTTATAGAATTGAAATGATTTAATTTTCTTTTACAGCTTTGCCTTTAATCTCACTGTTGAATCATTGAAATTTTTTGAAAAGTATTTTGATATCAAGTTTCAACTGCCGAAAATCGACATGGTTAGCAATCGATATATTTCAAAGTAGAATAAAATATTAATATTTATCTTTTACTAGGTCGCAGTACCTGATTTTGGTTTCAATGGAATGGAGAACTGGGGTGAGTTTTCCTTATATTGATTTTTATAGATAATTTTTGAACATTTTCATTTTATAAAATAGGTTTGATAACATTCAGAGAATCAGCACTTTTGGCACCAGAAAATACAAACAAAAGTTCGTCAATTGCTCATCTACAGAGAATTTCAAGAACACTCGTTCACGAAGTTGCTCATCAGGTAATTTTTTTAGAAAAATAAAACAGTCAAATTTTTAATAATTTCTCATTAATTATGATAAAAAGTGGTTTGGAAATCTCGTAACTATGCAATGGTATGATGATTTATGGCTTAAAGAAGGTTTTTCAACTTATCTTCATTATGTTGGCACTGATGCAATCAAACCTGAATGGGATTATTTCAAGACAATCACAGTTTATGAATTTAATCAAGCAATGCCAAAAGATTGTGACTCATCATCGCGTCCAATTTCTTTTAAAGTGCGAACAAAATCAGACATTCGACGAGTATTCGATCCGATTTCTTATTCAAAAGGTGCACTTATTATTAATATGATGAGAGGATTTCTTGGTGAGGCAGCATTTCGTCTCGGATTGACCAATTATCTTCGCAAATTTGAATATGGAAATGCTGTACAAGACGAACTGTGGGAGGCAATGACAATGAACGCACGTAAAGAGCGAGTTCTTGATGAAAGTTATTCAGTTAAAGAAATTATGGACTCGTGGACAGTTGATAGTGCTGGCTTTCCGGTTGTCACTGTTTCTCGCAATGGAACAAATATCATTTTGAAACAACAGCGCTACTTCCTGCCACATGTTAATGAAAGTGATGATACAAAATGGTTTATTCCATTAACTTATTCATCAAGTCGACGTGTGGCCGAGTCAGAAATTCCTGAACATTGGATGTCAAATAAACAATCTGAAATAATTCTTGAAGATATGGTTAGTGAAGATGAATGGATTCATTTTAATGTCAATCGTACTGGCTATTATCGAGTAAATTATGATCAGTTGTCATGGAAAAATTTGCTCAGAAATTTCAAAAGCTTAAGTGATGTCACGCGTGCACAATTGATTGATGATAGTTTTGCGCTTGCACGTGCTAACTTAACAAACTATGATGTACCCATCACTTTCGGTATCTTTTTAAGAGCTTATCCATTAGATTATCTTTCATGGTGGTCATTTGCAAATGGTTTAGAATATGTGACAAATATGATAAGAAGAGAACCAGCATATGAAAATTTCAGAACTGTCGTTCGTTATTCAGTTAAAAATGCTTATGAAGAACTCGGTTTTGATGAAGATCCAGAAGATACTGACATTGATCTTCTACATCGTGCACGTATTGTTAATATGGCTTGTCAATTTGGCATTGATCGATGCACTGTCAAAGCTCAATTAATGTTCCGTGAATGGATTGCAAATAAAGTTGAAAATAAGTGAGTAAAAATGGAATTCATTAAGGGAATTTTTTATGAGAATTTTTTTATGTTTAGGATCGCACCAAATTTAAAGGCAACAATTTATTGCATAACACTTCGTGAAGGTGGTTCACAAGAATGGAATTTTGCATTTAAACAATATCAAGAAACAACAAGCGCTTCTGAAAAGGAAGTTTTATTAGATGCTTTAGGTTGCACTCAAGAACCTTGGTTATTGTCAAAGTAAGTCAAAAATTCAACAATTTTGTTATAAAGATTTAAAATTTTGAATATTCCCAATTAGATATCTCAACATGACAATTTCATCAGATTCATCAATTAGAAAGCAAGATGGTTCACGTGTATTTGCTTCAGTTGCTAAAAATATTGTAGGAACTGAACTCGCCTTTGACTTTCTTTATACAAATATTGGTGAAATTGCTGAATAGTGAGTATTTTATTCAAATAATGAACGCGAAAAGTTCTATAATTTATCTTAATTTAAAAATCTTTTTCTTTTCTATTCTATTTGATTAGTTTCGGTGATGGTTTCTCAACAATATCAAAAATGATTGATTCGGTCACGACATTTATGAACAAAGACTATCATAAAGAAAACTTCCAACGATTTGCGGAAAAGGCCAATAAACTTGGTCTAATAGCTATTGAAAAAAGTATTAAGTTGGCAGAAATTGAAATTGACAAAAATATCTTTTGGCGCAATCATCTTTATACACAGCTTAAAGATAATTTGGACAAGGCAGTTGTTGACTTGAGACTAACAAATTAAGTATTATAAAAAATTGTTAAAGCATTGGGAATTTCTCCCCTCTTGTTATTAGCGATTTATATTTTTTTGTGATATCCATAATCACACACATTAATTGTCCTTATATAAAATTCACTATGGTGCCAGCCTAAAGTGAAAAATGTATAAATTCATAAGTAAGCATGCATGCCTAGTTCATTATGTATCCATTAATTTGCCAACGAACAGCTATTTCTTAGCAGCTCCTATAAGGAAATTGCATCTATTTATGTGGCTGATGAGAGATGATTGATAAACCAACGATTAGATTTAGTGAACCAAGTTTATTTAAATTTATACGAATTATGTTAAGAACCCTTCATTATTTTTAACTCTGTCAATTAAATACTTCATGAAAGAAACATTTAATTAAGTATCAATAAATTTTTATTTTCTTTAACTTTCTTGCTTTATTTGAGTTCTTCTTTATAATTTATGGAATTTATGCGATAAATGCAAGGTGAAGTTAATCTTTGATTAATCATTATTAACTTCAGAGATTGGAAATTACATATTTTATCGCAAAGAAATTTATATTCATAATTTTTCAATTCGGCTGTGTTCTTTGTAGTTTTTCATGATGAAAAATTTAATTTTTTCAAAAAAAATTATTCTGTAATTGGAAGAACTTTTTTAAATCAAAGAAAAATAAAGAAGAAAATTTTTGAAAAATCCCCAAAAAAATTTGAAAAAAGTTTTTTCATAACTAGTCCCCAACAAAAAAACAATTTGTTTATTTGCCATATATAAACCTACCTAAATGTCTAAGCGAAAATTAAATTAAACTACGAGGAAAAGAAACTAAAATAAATGCATTCACGCACGCGATAGAATAAAATTTTCTGAAGTTGGTGCTGTTTGAATTTATTTTGTTTACTTTTTCTTATTTTAATCAATAATTCTAAAGTAAAAATTGTAAATTTTTCAAATATTATGATAAAACAATAAAAATAAATTTAATTATCAAGGTTAATAATGATGAAAAATCTGTAAGAAAATGAAAAATTGTTGTTAACCTTGGTTTTATATTTAAAAATATTCTCTTTAAACAATAAGTTAAACTGATAATAAAATGACTGCTTAACACAATAAATAAATTTATAAATGCCTTTTCTGTGGATGTCTTACTTACAAGCTTACAATAGATAAATTAATGAATGAAAATAGTTAAATGAAAATCCTGGTATTCCAAAGCAAAAAAATGACGGTTTAATTTTAAAAATTTCAAACAGATTTTCTTTAAATTTTCACACCCCTTTCGAAAACAAATTTTAAACAGACCCGTGTAACCAAAAATACGTTATAACATGCCTTTGGTATGCCGCGGCATGCTAGCGGCATGTTGTAACGTATTTTTGGTTACACGGGAGAGAAAATATTTCTTTCTTTATCTTCATTTCTGACTCCTAATTAACATTGTACAACATCAAGTAGCAACTTAATATCAGTTTGGTACTTGCACAAGTGCGCAGAACGCTTTAGTATAAACTTTTTTAATAAAAATGAAAATAAAAATTTTATTTTCGAAAGCGTAGTTGCACACCATCTAGAATTTCGAAAGTTTTCGGAATTCTTATATGACCGTTATTCTTTTTTGATTTGGATTACCAGGATGAAAATATCAGAAAGAGTAATTGATGAAAACATTAAAAAGTTTGAAAAGAGATTGCAGATTTCATTCAATTAAGACAACAAAACTGCCAGAATTTTAACATTTTTATTCAGCTAAAAAATCACTTTTCTGAACAAAAAAACCTCAAAGTGCTCTTTAAAAAGTAGAAAATGTTAATGCCTTTTTGAAACCCGCTAGCAAGAATCATAACTGTTTACTGATTGTTCATAAAATTGTCTTAAGATAAAGAAAAAAAGTAAATTTACATAATTAAATCATTTAGTTCTCAACTAAAGTTTTTTTATTCCCTTTGTAATTTATTTCTCCTCATAATTAATTAATTACATTCATATTAATTAAGTTTAAATGATGTAAAAACGAAAATGAAAGAAAAATTTATTTTTAAAAAATAAAAAATATATTTTTGAAAACATTAAAAAAATTTTGAATTTTTAATTAGAATTTACATTTAGTACGTGTACACATGGAGAAAAATATTTTATAACTAGCATAAAGTTTTTGAGATTTGTCCCTATAAAGTCAAATTTATTAGCTTTAAAAAGAAAATTTAAAAGTGTTATAAATTCTTTTATGACAGTTATAAAAAAAATTATTACTGTTATAAAACTGTCATAACTGTAATAAAAAAATTTATAACACTTATAAATTTTCTTTTTAAGGTTAATAAATTTGTCTTTATAGGGACAAATCTCAAAAACTTTATGCCAGTTATAAAATATTTTTCTCCGTGCATTGTTTCAAGATTTACCAGAAATTTCTACCTACATTTCAATTCAACATTTGTTTTCACCCACAGTTGTACGCAATTATTGGCTTCCGCTCAGTTCCGTGCGACACACACTTTAGAGTTTGCATGTGTGAATTCAAGGTGAGAATAGTTCTTATCTTATCGTAAACTATTTTTTCTTTATCCCATTACATTACAAACATTACCGCCAAACAACGCTAGTTACAGATTTTCTATAAAAATAAATGGCTGACGTTACAAATATTTACTTTTAGTACACAAAAAAATGACGCAACCAACAAGAGAGTCATAAATAATTAAATATGATATCATTTTTGGTGATAAAATAGAGTGTGAATGTAATTGTAGTTAAAAAGAAAGAAATAAAGTCACAAAAACAGAACTCAAAAGCAATAACTTGTTTCAGTTCATTGAATTCTAACTGAAATTGCACTCAACTTAATGCATAAATCATTCATCATTACATTTTGCTTCTGGCATTATTCAAATGTTCTAAGCAAAAAAATCTCTGTTTTCTATTGCCTTTAATCCAATCATCATCATCATTTATGCACATAAAATCTGCATCATAGAGAGTAGATCAAAAAGAGAGACAATCAAGGCAAGTTTATGAAGTAAACAGAAGGAGCGGAAGCATATGCAATGAAAGAAGTCGCGATAATAATAAAAGAAGCTGCTATGCATGTGAATGCTTTGTATTATAATATGAGAGCATAATTTCCATCATCAAGATGCTCAATTTACTGTTTTTTTATGAATAAGAAAAAAATTCTTGACTCTTTATTTAATTTGCTCTTTACTTAGGCACTTATAGTGTCTTCTTCCTCTTCCTCATGAATTTACTTATGTAAATTTGTACTTCTTTGTTTTTTGTGTGGCTTTCATTGCTTCTGGGCATTTCGGCGTTTATTGTTTGAGAAAATCATAAAAAATCGATCAGTTTGAAATACCAGTGATTTGTGCGGTTAATTTTTACTGCCTCCCTTTACTAAAATATCTCACATGTATGTGAGAGCGTCAGTGATGCTCTGCTTGGCATAGTGTAATGAGATCAAGATGTTTTTGCCTGCGGTATAAACGCGTCGTCGGCAAGAAAACCACAAAAAAGAAAGATTGCAGTTTATTGAATTTTCTTTATATTTTTTGGCTCAAATATAAAAAACTCGATCCAATAACAATAATTATTGTAATATCTTAAGTAGAGAGTAATAAAAAATGTGATCTTTTACGTCTAACCCTACCAGACTATAATTAAAATGAGAAACGAAAGAGAAAAGAAAAATCTTTTTTGAACCGGATATTTATTGTCTACTATTTTTACAAAATATTTATTTCAAAATTTTCAATTTCTTCTTCTAAACATTCTTTATTGTGGGAAGAAATATGAAGAAAATTGAAGGTTATTTTTCTTTTTTATTAATGAATTACGGACTTACGCGTTTAAATAATTAAAAGTTTAAATTTTTATTAAATTTGTCTTTAAAAATGTAAACAAAAACAAACTTATTATTTTTAAATCATCAATGACGGTTAAATTAGAAATTTTTAATAAACATTAAAGCAGATTTTTATCTTGATCAAAAACATTTTCTGTCCTAAATATAAGTTTAAATTCATTCATTATTTTGTCTTTTATCATAAGAAAAAAAGAAATCATGCCACAAAAAATCCTTCAATAACAAAAAAGAGATTTTTTGCTGACGTTAATCAACAAAGAAAAATTTATTTCTTTTCTTATTCTTTCTATTTGTATGTAAATGTTACAAATTGATTTATCGATTTTTATTGTTGTGTTGACCAACTGACTGACTGACTTGTAGACTGTTTGTTTTCATGTGATTAAACAAACTTTTTTCTTTTCTTTTATTCGCAAATTTTTGATTGATTTAGTAGATTTATGTGATATTTATTTTTGACAGTTTTAGGGTAGAAATTGAGTCTTTTTCTTTTTATTTGAGTTGAATGTACTTTACTTTTCATTGTAATGCATTCCAATCTTCAAAATTAATTTCGTTCTTACATATTCGAGAATGAGAACCAAAATTCCGTTTCAAATTAATTAGAATGAAAAAGAGTGAAAAATGAAAAGATGAAAGAGCAAAAGAAACCGCATAAAACAGGTTTAAACTCTACTAGCAGTGTAAATAATTATACATGAAAGAAATTTACGTTCTTTAAAAGCCACAATGCACTAAAATACTTACATATTTGAACTCTCTTCTTTTTTATGAAGCAACTGAAGCATGACAGACAGCATTCTCATAAAATACTTCAAATTTATATCATAATGATGATGATCATGTTCAATCAATTGATTTTGCCTCTTATGAATGAATGCAATGTTAATTGAGTTATTAAAATACATGAATAGTGAATGATTTGTGAGATCAAATCAATATAATTGAGCTTTAGAGAACTCTGAGATTTCTGTGGGATAATGAATTGTAATTTGTAATCGCTAAATAGTAACTTTGCTTTGTGCGTTCACAAGCGTGTGCTAAATGAGTTGTTGTTGCTAAACATTATGATTAATTAAAATGATATGAATGAAGGTGTGAATATTAAATCATAAATAAAATTCTTTTAATTAAATCAATCTTTTTATAAGTCCAGACAAATTATTCAATGTCAGTTTATATTTTAAATGCAAAATGCAACACGATTGACTGGTTAAAACCTACAAGTATGCATCACATAATAATTCAAAATGACATTGCATTACTAATGATTACATCATTACTGTCTACTCGCTACTACTGTATGACAAGTATATTCAGGCAACAACAGCTGTACTCCGCCCTTTTTGCGAATTATTTTATTCTTTAATTAACATGCTCTTGGTAATGCCCATGTTAAACTATAATTGAATAAAACTGCATTTTTAAATAACTCAAAGAAGCCCGCTGTCATAAAATAAATAAACAGGCAAAAATTTACATAGCAACAGTTCAACACTTTACATTACAATGTTTATCCATTAGTGTGACTGACAGAAAAGGTTATTGATACAAATTAATCATTGCAATCTCATGCATTGTCGCATTTTCTGCGGCAATTATGGCACCAGTGTGTCGACCTATTTATTATCAACAGAATTGTTTGCTTTGGCAAGAAGCAAAGAAAACTGATGATTTTGACCTATATTTATCAACAATAAATGAAAGTAAAACTTTCGGAAGTTGACAGGCAAACAAACTGCGAGCAATTTGTATTTTCTTTTATCTCTTGAAAGGCACGAGCAACTGCTCATATAATGATATCATTTTTCAAGGTTAAACTATGACTAAACTCGCCCACTTGTAAGACAGACATTGCGTCACCTTGCTTGCAAATCACATTGCAATTTATAATTTTATGCCACACACGTAAGTAATTGACCATTAATATTCATTCATTATTAAGGATGAAAATGTAAAGAATCTTTTTACTATGACAGTAATAAGCGAAAGTAATAACATTCTGTATGGCAGAGTAAAAATGGTTGTGTCAACTATGTCACACTTATTTTGCTATTTTAATTCTAGCTATTTAGTTGAGTAAATGCCAAGAAAATTACGAGAGAGAAAATTTCATGTACTTGAATTAATGGCAGATTTATGTATGACAATGCACTTTATTTTTATCATATTTGAATGAGTCAGATCGAAGAATTGAGTCACTTGAGTTTAAAAAATTATTTTGGCACAGCTCTGTGTAGGATGAAATTTAGATGTTGATAAAAAAAAAATACACCACGTAATGGACCTCCCAAATTGTGATAATGTTTAATCTCAGTAAATTTATTAGGGCTATTCATTATCAACATCAATTGCCACTAATTGAAAGCTAAATTTATTTTAAAATAGAAAATTTCAGCGTTTTTCATATTTTTAGAAAATTTTTTTTTAAAAAATTCAAATCTCTTCACCTTGAATTTTTTTTCTTTTCATGTGTGTTTATTGCTTTATCGATTGTCGTCTTTTTTGCGAGTGATTAGGAAGTTGGTAATGTAAATATCAGCTAAACCTTTAAGAATCGTAAAATTAAGTAGAAAATTGTGTCAGTGGAAAAAAGCCATAAATTTTTCGCTTGATATGAGCTTCCGATTGCATGATTGCTGAATATTCTATAACAATTCTTACCTGTTTTGACCTAAAAAGATAAATTTTTAAATTTTCTTGACTAATTCGTTTTTAAATACCGACATCAAATGAATTTAATCTCCATGTAAACTTCACTATCGATTTTAAATAAAAAAATTACATTTACTGCATAGAAAAACAATTCCCAAAAGGTTCAATGAACTGCTGCCAGACAAGCATGTATACATGCATGTAGTTGCTCTAATGTACGTTTCGTGCAGTTAATAATTAATCATGAAAAGTGTGGTTAAAGTTAGGCGAATGGAGAAAAAAATTCAATTGAGTCTCATATTTTTTGCTTTTATTTATAAACCACGAAAAAATGTTGCTTCAAGTAAAAAGAGAGAGAGAGATAATGTTGCACATGTGTATCAATTTCATGCATGCAACATTGTAATCGATAGTTGTTTACTCGTGGTTTTCATGGAAATATCTCTCATTCTTGATTATTTATTGTTGAAAGCGACAGATGAGTTTATTGAGGGCAAGCATAGCCATAAAATTTATGTGGTTATCATTCTTTATTTTCATTCTTATGCAAATTTCTTTTACTGATCACGTTTACATAAACTGTACTAAAATAAGTTATTTCTTTAAGTCTAATTTGAATATCAGAGTGCAATTATCAAAAATCATTAAAATTTACATTTATAAAACCCTATGAGATCCATAAAGTCTCAATTCATGAGCAAGTTGACCCATTTCATTTGTGTTTTATGACTAACTTTTATTATTAGCGCATTTTTTTAATAGAAAATGTAGCCTATAATTTCATTTTGTTCGGCTGAAAATTAACTCAAAAACTACAATAGCTAAAGACTTTCGGTTTTTTGTATTAGATTTGTATTAAAAAGTTAACATCGTATTGTTTAGTTAGGAAATTGTCACTGAATTCAGTAATTAGAAAATAATGAATTTTAATTTCCATATTGAAAATTTGTAAACAAAAACAATTTTTGTTGCGCAACATTTTTTTGTCACACGCAACAAAACTAAATTTGAATTTCAAGTGACAGTTATTCTCAAATTTATAAACATTGTTTTAAAAATGACTCTAACATTCTGTAATCGTTAATATAGCTGATCTGGGCTCCATAAATGCGCTTAAGTGCTCCGATTTTGGCAGAGACTTTCATCAATTTCTTTTATCACATAGCTCACAAAAATATTTTTTCATGGTCATTGGGTGAAAATGTAATAAATTAGTGGCTAGTTTGAAATTTTTATAAATGTTTCACGCTGAATAATGGATATGCTTTAAAAATGCGTATGATGAGAATGAAAAATTTAAAACTCTGATGAACGTCTCGAGGTTGATGTGAAAGACTTTCACTGCCGATAGACGTAGTGGACGTTTGAGACATTCTTGAGTGATCATTAGATTGATTTTGTTGGATTTTTTCATTGTTAACCAATCAATTTCATAAATATCACGAAGAAATTTTTGTGTTGTATGCTCAATTTTACTTCCAAGATAGCAAGGAATGAAAAATTTTAGTCCCATGATTGTTGAAAATACCAAAAATCCAATTGCTTCACCATAAACACCATGCTAAAACTTAATTTGAAAAAATTGATTGTTTTGAAATATTTAAAAGATTTTACCTCATTAATAATTTTGAAAACTGATAAAACACAGCCAACTGTCATGCTGATTCCTCTCATAAGAATGATTTTTGCAAAAACTTCTCTAAACTCTTTGTGTTTTCTATTTTATAGCAAATAAGAAAATTTAATTTGAAATTAATTATAAATTATTAATTGATAAATATTCACAAAATCAGAGATTAACCGTAAAACTAACTAAATTTTACAAATCGACTTTGGTTGTCACAAATAGCTTACACGGAGAAAAATATTTTATAACTAGAATAAAGTTTTGAGATTTGCCACTATAAAGTCAAATTTATTAGCCTAAAAAAAAATTTATAAGTGTTATAATTTTTTTATAACAGTAATAAATATTTTTATAACTGTCATAAAAGAATTTATAACACTTATAAATTTTCTTTTTAAGGCTAATAAATTTGACTTTATAGGGACAAATCTCAAAAACTTACTTTATGCCAGTTAAAAAATATTTTTCTTCGTGTAGAATTTTCTTTCATAAAATTCTGTCTATGAACAAATTTTCACATATTTCCAACCCTAAATTTATGTTTAATTGCACTAAATCACTAATTTTTGATTTTTGCTCAAATTTTCTAAAAAATTTCATTTTTCTTTTAACAAAACTTACTGTAGAAATTCCAAATAAATTTCATTAGTTCTCCTCAATGAAGAATTTCTGATTAAATCACTAACAACTTTTGTGTAACTTTCCATCATACTGAAGTTAAAATAAACAACAATATCTAAAATGTATGAAACTGTTTGACCGTAAATAATGAAGCAAGTTTGATAAATCCATAATGATAAAAATCCAAAAAGTGAATCAGGAACTTTTATTGGAATCGTTGATTTTTTAGTAATTAAAAATCGAATTGGACCGACAAAAAATTTTGGAATCAACTGTGAAAGTAGAATTTTATTAATCCTTGCTGCAAAATCAATTCCATTTAAAAAATGAAGATCAAATTTATTTTCTTTTTGAATTTTCCAATCCATCATGATTTTGAAAATTTTTTCACTATTAGTCACGAAATAAAAAATTTCTGCATTTTTCATTAGAGAAATTGGTACAAATTCTATTCCATTGAGTCTTGTTTCAATGTTTGTAAATGTTGCGATAGTCACAAGACAAGTATTAATATAATAAATTAAAACAAACATCAACAATGCACGAATTTTTTGAAATTTATTTAGTTCTTTAGGTCTAAGGCCTAAAAAATTTATAACAGGTAGTAGATAATCAAAAAAGACTTTTTCGTTCGACATTCTTGAGTCGAATGAGAAAAATTTTATAAATAAGAAAAATAATTAAAAAATTGTTTAAAATATCACACGTTTGTTTTGAAAATTTAATAAAGAAGTCTAGTGTTGATAATTGCTATGAAAAATTCTTGAAAAAATCGATTTAATTTTGTCACTTGCTGTTAATTAAAATTTTTAATAAAATATTTATTTGTCCAGTTCAAATATGAATTTTTTACTTGTTGATTTTGGCTATTTTTGGAAGAATTTTAAAACTTTAAATTTTTAAATGACTTTTTTCATAGAACTATTCGCTTTCTTGTCAGTAATTTAAAAACTTTCCTTCAGTTCACAAGAAAATTTCTCTTTATAAAATTTCCAAATCGATTTCCATAACGATCACAAAAAAATCTTACATCATTCATAAATAGAAATTAATTTTCAATCAAATGAAACAAAGAAAGTTTAAAAATTTTATTTTGATAGCTTTGGTCATAAAAATTCTCAATAAAAAAAATTCATATTTAAAATGCACTTTAAATGCAAATGAACATCGAGAGCGAGAGATGAATGTATTTTATTGCATAATTGATGAGTGCTTACTTCACAATAGAGCAATAAAAAAATATGAATTCGTTTGCATACAACAGCAATTTAATTTGAAGTAAGTACTTGAACTCAACTTTTTCTTAGAAAAACTTTTTATTTTTCTAAATTATTTAGAGCATACACTTTGATGATGGCGCATGAATATTGATTTGAAAATTCACTGCGGGTGGCAAAAGTGTTTTTAATTAAGATTTATGTCTTTTAAAGTGACAAACGACACAAATTGCACAACATGGCTAAATACTGATCGATAGAGATGTAAATTCGTTAATAACTAGCACTGCATTTGTCGGTAATAATGAAAAATGCAAATATTTGCACCACTTGAGCAAATGTAGGTTGTGCATTTGTTGATTAATTGAATATTTTATTATTAGTTTTCTTTTTTCATCACCTCGTTACATCATCATTACGATGAGTGCAAGTTTTGTGCAAAAACTTTTTAATTTTAGTCATGTGCTCTACAATTGCGTAATATTTTTTCATAAGACATCTGCCGACTTCCTACTATTGTGTTTATTTTACATGCTTGTAGCCAGGGTCAAGTGATTTTTATTGGAAAATTATTTAAAGTATTCCAATTTAATCACATATGCTACAATTGAAATTACCATTCAATAAAATTGTCATAAAAATATCCATTACTACTACTGTTCATATATGAGCTTCGTTATCGAGGAATTTGAATCTAAACTGTCAACAAGACTAATCATGAATGCATAAAGAGATGTAATAGGATTTAATAAGAAGCAATTGACGCTTTGCGTGTCGTATGTGTTAAAAGGTCAAAAGATTCTCGTCAGATCAGTTTTCACATTAAGATTGATTAGCGCCTACGAGCTCGTGTATATTTTGTCTTATTGTATTCTATGCAAATTACTTTTTATTATCTAGCAAATAATGCTAATTTTTCATTAGGGATGGAATACTCAAATAATTTGAGTTTTTTAATTCATTGAACAATTTAAATCTTGATCTTAAGTTCGATCTTGTTTTTTGAACTTTAAACTGATTTTAATTTTGAACTTAAGAACGATTTTTAGTACAACTTAGTACAGTACATTTTATAAAATGCAAAATTATTTTTGAAATCCTATTTTTATTTATTAAAATGCTTTTCTTTCATTTCTTGTTAATAAAATTAAGTCAATGTAATAGTTATGTACCTAAAACATTCTGTAATTGTTTCATTTTCAAAAAAGTTCTTCTGAAATTTCAAAATTTAACGGTCAAATTCTTTTGTGTAAAATATTTCTAAAAAATTTACATAAAAGGTTTTTACTATCCCTTGTCAAATTTCTTTATAGCACTTTTTGCTCGATTACTAACTTGACGCCGCCGCGCATATTTTGTCTAGAATTTCATTAGAATAAAAATGTTTTTATGTTTGTGCTATTGCATAATCATGTTTTATTTAGTCTGAGCTATTTAGTTTCAATCGAATTGGGCTAGCATATGGTGACTCACATTCCATTAATCAAGGGCAAGAGCGAGAGTTTTGAAGTTCATTTAAATGAATTTTATTATGTGATAGTTAAAAATTTGGATCAATTTCTTTTAGTATAAACATCACATAATTCATTCATCGCCGATTAATGGCTTAAACTTACTGTCATCACAAGGCCAAAAAATATTTTATAAAAAAAATTTCATGATCAAAAAAGTACGCAATAGTCAGTCACGGAAGGAAGTCAATAAATCTTTCAGAAGTAAACTACTTACATTACATCATGGTGCTTATTGCTTACTATAAATCTCACTCTTATTCTAACATATCCAGACTCTTTGTTTATACAACTTTTGATTGCGTGACTACACATAGCTTGTCATAAGAGCAACTTTTACGTGCAAAAGAGTTTATTGATTTTGTCGCAATTTTCATATGGTTTCATTTCTAATTAAGTTGCGCAGTTGAAGGACATTGTTAGGAGAATAAAAAGATAAATTAATGACTTGCTGCTATTGATTACTCATGAAAATTAATTTTTATGATTAATAGAAATGTCAATGTCTTTAATTGCAGTCATAATTGCTTAAACCTGCAAACATTACTTTAAAAATTTCTGAAAATTCATTTAAAATTGCATTTGCTGTCGTCAGCTGAATTGGCAATTTGAAAAACTAATTTTCTCAATAACTAATGGTGACAATAAATCATCAAGTTTATTTTGTTGTGAAAAAAAATTTTGATTATTTTTCAGTCGCTGATTCACAACAAGTTGCCGTGAAAAAGAAAAATGGCAATAAAAAATCACTTACAAAGCAAGCAATGATAGCAAATATTAATTTAACTGTAATTTTCTAATTTATTAATGAATTGGAAAAGAAATGAAACAAATTGTTTTATTATGCGTTAGCAATAGTGTTTAGTCTCGAATAAAAGTTTTATTTGGAATGAACTTTTAGATTATAATTTATCCTTGCTCCATTTCAGATTATTGACGGTTGAAAATTTTAATTCAAACGTAATTTTACACCCCTTTTTGAAATTTTTCTGAATTTTCGAATGTTTCGAAATAAATTTGCGAAAAAATATTTACAGAATTTTCAAAATAATTAAAGTTTTGAAGTGAAACACTGTAAAATAACGTTGATTTTAATTAAATAACATTACTTTTTACATCAAGATTTATTAATTATTAGCTATATGTTGATATTTAAATTTTTTGTCAAAAATTTTTTTATAATTCAAACGATTTCGAAAGAAAACAATTTTAAACCCCGGGAACTTTTTTTTTCAAAAAAGTTCTCGCAATGGTCGTGTGAAACTACCAGGATCCTTGCAAATTATTATAAGAAAAATTCATTCTCGGAAGGAGATACAAACAATTAACAATAATTACTATATTTTGAAATCTACTATCATTAGATAATTTATGATTTAAATACATAAAAATTTGCCGAATTTTTGTTTTGTTTAAAATTCTTATATAAATTTAAGTTTATTTAAAATATCGAACCAAATAATGAAAATTTTATAAAACGAGACTGAAAAGTGTCCGCCTTAAGTCGGATTACTTTAGCGCATTTTTGTGCCTAGATCAGTGTATGTTAACTAATTACAGAATTATTAAATTCGATTGAAAAATAGATTTACAGTTTAAAATAATTTGATCGAAATAAATTAAGAATATAGAAAAAATCATATTGATAAAATTTTGATGCATGAAAGTGCGGCGAGCGTTTTTAATTAAAATCCAATTTACGAGAGTCCGAAACCGTTTTACAAATAAATTAAAATCAACTAAATTTTATTCGATTATATATAAAAGCCTAATCAATTAAATTTTAGTTGGATTTTATTTATTTTCAACTAAAATACCAAACGGTTTCGGAATCTGCAATTTACAGAATATTGCAATAAATTTTGTTAACTTGAAAATAACCGTTGAGTAATATTCAAAATATTTGAAGTTCTAATAATTCCCGTTGGTGGCGCTGCAATCGTTTTCGCAACCAACTTCGCTTTGTTTACATTTTTTAATTTGGAAATTTAAATTTGTAATTTCCTAATTAATGCAATAAGTAACAACATTCTAATAAAGAATGCCGCCAATAACTCGATAGCACAAATCAAACACAGCAAACCGGAAGTCTCTATCTA
>CM031381.1:1538902-1589345 GCA_018290095.1 Polypedilum vanderplanki | reverse complement strand
TCTTCATTGATATCAGTTTCTTGTTTGCAGTTATCATTATGTTGATTTAATGTTTCAGATTCGCTTTCATAAATCAAAGGTTCAGGATTAGCACATTGAATTTCTAGACAAAAAATTTTATTTTTTTGATACAAATATACATTATATTACTTTTAATTAAATATGGAAATTACCTCCATTCAAAAAATGCATTTTTTTCAAACGTTTGAAAAAATTATTCATCGAAGTAAAACTTGTTTGACATGTATCAAAGGTACATTTATAGAAATCATTTTCGCGTGTACCATGGTCTTTTCTTAGGTGGTTTCTATAATTTTTTGTTGCAGAAAAAATCTGATTACAATTATTTTAAAACACTTTACAGACATTGTAAAATAATAAAACTTCGTAAAAGTTTTAGAAAATTTTATTTAAATTTCTAAAAAACATATTTAAAAATATTTTTAAAAAAATAATTTTTTCTTTGTTTTTTTAAAATTTTAACAAAATTATTAAATTTTAAAAAAAATAAGTAAAATTATTTTTTCAATTTTAAACAAATGTTTTAAAAAGTTTTTTTTAAAAAAATTTCTATCAGTGTATTTTTAATAATAACATTGTTCAAAAATGATTTACAAATGTGCTTGATTCTTTCTAAAAACAATTTAAAAAATGCAATCATAGCTGGAAAACCTTTAGTTAATAGTTATATAAAGTTATGTCATCAATATCCTTTAATATTGAAAGAAACTTTTGTTACAATGCCTATGATGATGACAACACTTCTCAATCATTACATGTTTGATGTCATAGATGATGCAATATATTGGTTAGTTCAAGCAGGAATACCTCAATATTGGTACAATTATCATGAATGGTATAGATTTTTCGGACATTATAAAGTGAAAAATTACAAAGAACTTGAAAGAATTACTCTTAATGATTTAAGTTTTGGCTTTACAATTTGGCTTGTTGCTTGTGGAATTTCAATTCTGGTCTTTCTTATTGAACTTCGAATTTGGCCTAAACGAAAAAAAATAGCAATGGAAAAATGGAAAGCTGATGACGATTTTATAAAAACGAGACATCGAAAATTAAAAACAAAATCACAAAAATTGAAGACAAAATTTATTAAAGTTCGTTCAATTAATGAAATTTAAAATAAAAACAAATTAAAATTTAAATTTCATAGTTTTATTAAGTTTGAATTTTAAGATTTTCGTAAATTTTTAGCGTATTTCTAAAACAACAATCTTCACTTTTGCCTGGCTGTTTGGATAAAATTAATTCGAAAACTATAATAGCTAGAGACTTCAGGATTTTTACTTTTGATTTGTGCTATCGTTTTATTGCTGGCAAATATATTTAAACAGCTGTTATAGATTACAATAATTAGAAAATTACAAATTTAAATTTCCATATTAAAAATTTGTAAACAAAATATTTTTTGTCGCGCAACATTTTTTGTCACACGCAACAAAATGCAAACGATTGCAGCGCCACCAACGGCAAATGTTGGAACTTCACATTTTTTGAATATAACTCAACCGTTATTTTCAAGCTAACGTAATTTATTATTTGAAGTTTCTGCAAAACTGTTTCTCAAAGGAATTACTTTAATTTGATGATTAATTTATTAACTTTTACATTTAAAATTTTTATCAAAAAATTCACTTCAATTATTCAACAATTGTTTCTAAAAATTTATTATTTTAATCAGAAAAATATTCACGAAAAACAAATTTGTTTGCCAAAAATGACATCATTTTATTTGCAATTCACAACTATCGCTATAAAAGAAAACAGTTAGTCATTTGACTAATAAAAAATGCATTAGTAATTTTTACGCTTTCATTGAATGTACAATGATATATTTGCAATTCTTAGTGATTCAGTCATTGATGGTCAAAATAACACAAAATGATTCATTTATTTTGTTGAGATCATTTTTCTGTATTTTTAAAAACATATTTTTGAGACCACCTTTGACCACATCATAAAATTGTTAATGAAACTTCCGTTAAAAAACTATAAAATGTAACGTTTGAAAGTAATAAAACTATTTTTTATTAGACAAACGTGGGAAGATGTTGACAAGTTGTATGTCATATTTTTTTGCACAATTTCCTCAAGGTTACTATTGATCGATAGTTTTGCACATTTGTGAATGCAAAAAAAAACTTTTCTTCTTTACAGAGAGAAGATAAACAGTCAAGTGCGAATAACAAGTGTATGCATAAAGAAAAGAAGAAAAGAGACGACAAATAATGAATTTTTATAGCCATTAGAATCTATGGCGCCATTGCTTTATTTTCATGTCACTTTTTCTTCTCTGCTTCCTCATAAATTTTTTGTTTTTGTTTTTCACACATAAGTGACATTGACATGCTAACAAGTGTGTGGAAAATTTCTTATTTTTTCATAGATTTGCCATTAAAAAAGTTTTGCAATGAGCTGTAAAATTTTATGGAATATTCAAGGAGAAGAAAATGACACAATTTTCCTTAATCTAGAACAGTCTTGTGTTTGTCAAATCAGAAAAGTTATAAAAATTTTCATGTCGGTTTTCATCAAATACTTAAGTTAGATTGATTTTGATGAGTTGATATAAAATTTATATTGATAATAAAATAGACTTGGCTTGCTATCTTATCATATTAATCTAAAATTCCATTAAGTCTTCAAATAGTCTTCATTCAATGATATCATATCAAATGTCATCATTCTATTTATGAAAGCAGACAAAATTCATGCAATTTCCTTCTAATAAACATTTAATATTCATTAGGTAATCAGTCATTAACTTATGCATGAGACTTTATGGCGTTTGTTGGATTAAGAAGAAAATTTTTGACCTTCACATTCATTTACGAGTAAATAAGGAATTACTGCTTACAATTCAGTTGAAAAATAAAATAAAATTATGAAGCAAATGGAAAATACCTTGTAATCCAAAGCAAAAAAAATAACGGTCATATAAGAATTCCGAAAACTTTCGAAATTTTTATTTTCATTTTTATTAAGAAATTTTAAATTAAAGTGCTTTGCGCACTTGTGCAAGTACTAAACTGATTTTAATTTACTAATAGATGTTATACAATGTTAATTAAGAATCAAAAATAAAGATAAGGAAAGAAATATTTTCTTTGTTTAAAATTTGTTTTCGAAAAGGGTGTGAAAATTTGAAGAAAATCTGTTTGAAATTTTCGAAATTAAAAAAATTTATTATTTTCATGAATTATGTCAATAATGTGAATTTTTGAACTTTACTAAATTTCCTTTTCCTAAGAAAAAGATTTGAATTTCTCTCCTTTTTTGAATTCTTATTCTCATTTTTTATTATCAAAACAAATTCTTTAAAAAAGCTTCATTTTTAATTATTCATCTCAGTTTTTAAAAAACTCCCATTCGATTAAGACCAAAACAGAATTAAATCATTTGTTTTGTTATCATTAATCATTAAGGTTCATTTACAAGATTTTATAAACTGAAAAAGTTTTTTGATAATGAAATCAAGAATAAAAGTTTGGTTTTTCTATGGAATTTTGTTATTTTTTGGGTTATTTGATAATAATGAAGCAAAAGCAAGTCACAAAGGTCGAGACAGAGAAAGAAGGAGTTATGGAGGTAGTGAAAATAGTTGGTCTGGAAGTTCTTGGTCTACGCCATCAAATTCTAATTATAATTCGTATTCAAATAGAAATAGTAGAAATTTAGGGTATGGAAATACATTTGGTATTTCAGGACTTGGAATCAACACTTACATCGCAAAAAATTATTATAAAAAGCATCAACATTCAAGTGATTCAGATTTTTTGACAAATGAAATGTTTTTAAACGCCACTATGAAAGATGGTAAATATTATAAAAATAATTATCAAATATTTTGGAATGAAAATGAAGATCGAAAGTGGCGAGCAACAACAAAAGGTCCATATTTTGCAAATAAAGTTCCAAGTGAAGATGATAAAATTCTTCCTGCAAGTGCTGTTTTTGGTAAGTAAAGACTTTTTCATTGTTAATAGGCACAATATTTCTAAAAAAGTGCAAATGCAACTGTAAAAAAAAATATTTGTAAAGAACATTTTTGTTTTGTTAAATTTCAAAGTATGGAAACGAAAAGATTTTAAGTGATCCAATCAACTTTTTGCCGAATTTAATTTATTTCCATTTTTTGCTTATTTCTGTAATTTAGAAAATTAACAATGTAAATTGGTTTCCTTGATCAGCGGACAAGTTACAGGTTGCAATTTTTTTTTCACCAAAATTTTTGTAAATTCGAAGTCAGTAACCCAAAATTAATCTAATATCACTTCTTGGTTAAAATTAGTGAATAAACATAATTTGCTATACATAAGACATCGAAGTACTTTCTGAAACTTCAACTTTACTGAGCGGTCTGTCGCTTTGATTTTTAAAAAAACCAGAATTATGTACTAACATTTTGTTAAAATGATTTGAAATTTTCCTTTTTTAAAATTTTATTTCTAGGCGCTGCAGCTGCATTTGGTCTTGCATCACTTTTACCTTTAAATGTGCCTGCAAATAAACCTTTGATGTATTGCGGAAATACTGATCTAATGCAATCACAAATTCGCATTGAAAATGGTTTTATTTATAAATGTAAAAATGGCACTTTTGAGGTCAAATGTTCTAGAAATTCTCAAAATCTTTTCAATTCAACAAATTTCGATAATTTTAAAAATGTTGATAATTCAACTATGACAGTCAATGAGAATATTGAAAGAAGTAAAGAAAATTCTACAAATAATTACTTATTAACTTGTGAAAGAAAAGTAATGACTTGTGATGAAGAAAAAGAAAAAGATGAAGGAATTTATTGTAAAAGTAAAACTTTATACAGTGCCCAAGAAATTTATTGTAATTCAACTTCAATTTTAAAATCATCAAAATCAAACAAAACCATTGAAGTTTTAAATTGTTATAAAGGAAAATTGCCAGAAAATCAAGCATCTTTTATTCCTACGACAACAACTTCTTCTACTGAAGCTTCAATCACGACTACTACAGAAAAATCTCTTTCGATTGGTGCTCAAATGCATGTTTTAATGTTGAAACTTTTGGGTGAATATGAAGTTCTTGAGAAAAACAAAAATCCTGAGAAAATTGAAAGTACAACTGAAATTCCAAAAGTTGAACCTCAATGGATACCAAAAGCGTTAGAAATTCTTCCTCCAACAACAACAACGACGACTCCTGAACCTCCATTTGAATGGAAATTAAAAATGCCCGCTTGGATGCGAGGAGGAAGCACATTTAATGATTATATCTATGAAGATCCTCCTCCAGGTTCTTTAGGTGTTCATTATGAAGTACAAAAAATGCAAAAACAATTTGGATTTACCACAGCAAAACCATTATACCCAATGATAGTTAAAGTTTACCTTACTACGACTACTCAAAAAAATCTCATCACGACAACTGAGTCATTAACAAAAACTACAGAAGATTATTCGAATTCAGACGAATTTTATGACTTTGATACTTGAACAAAAGAATTAATGAAAGTCTCTGTCAAAGTTAAATGACTTTAGCGCATTTTTGGCGCCCTGATCAGTTATAATAACGATCACAGTATGTTAGTCATTTTTAAAACAAAATTTATAAATGTTAAAATAACGGTCAAGTCAAATTCAAATAAAGTGTTGTTGCGTGTGACAAAAGAATGTTGCGCGACAAAAAATGTGTTTGTTTACAAATTTTCAATATAAAAATAAAATTTCATAACTAATTACTGTAATCAGTGACAACGTTCTAATAAAGATTCCCGTCAATAATTCTACAGCACAAATCAAAAACAAAAACCTGAAATCTCTAGCTATTGCAGTTTTCGAGTAAATTTTCAACCGAACAGTCGATGAAAGCAAATGAAACTATAAACTATATTTTCTATTTTAAAAAATGCGCCAAAAATTAAGTTTTTTTGAAAATTTTCTTAATCGAATAATTCTTGAATTGATGAAATATTTGTTCAAATGTTGTGTTTTAAAAAATAAATCCAGAAAAGATGAGTTTTTCCTAATATAAAATTTTCAACTATAGTTGATTTTTGAGAAAAACTTTCAAATAAATTCAGTTTTGTGATTTTTAATATTTTCAACATTTTTCTCAAATAAGCGAAAATAAAAAGAAATTATCATCAAAATTTCCAAAATATAATTAAAATTCTAAGAATTTCACATTTCTCTCATTCTCATCTTTTATTATGAGCATAAATATTGTATAAAAGCTTCATTTATAATTATTAATTATTTCAGTTATTTGAAAACTCTCATTTGATTAAGGCATAAAATAATAAAATCGCAATCATTCATTCCATTATTTTCAAGGTTCATTTAAAATATTTTTAAAACTAAGAAGATTTTGATAATGAAATTAAAAACAAAAATTGCGTTTTTCTGTGGAATTTTAATACTTTTTGGATTATTAAATGTAAGTGAAGCAAAAGGAGGTCGAGGAGGAGGCAGAGGAAGAGGAAGTAGATATGGTGGTAAAAGTAGTTGGTCAGGAGGTTCTTGGTCTTCACCATCACATTCTTATTCTTCTTCATATTCAACAAGCAATTCTTATACAAGTGGCAGCTATAATTCACATTTGTCAAGTCCTGGAAATTATTTTGATAACGGTAATAAAGTTAATCTTGGTTATGGAAAGACATTTGGTAGTTCAGGACTTGGAAGCAACACTTACATCGCAAATAATTATTATAAAAAGCATCAACATTCAAGTGGTTCAGATTTTTTGACAAATTCTTTGTTTTATAGTGCTGGTATGAAAGATGGTAAATATTATAGCAATGATTATCATAGATTTTGGAATGAAAATCAAGATCGAAAATGGCGAGCAACAACAAAAGGTCCATATTTTGCAAATAAAGTTCCAAGTGAGAATGAAAAAATTCTTCCTGCAAGTGCTGTTATTGGTAAGTAAAAAACTTTTTTAGAATGTCAAAATCAAGAATTTGAAGATTTGTTGTTGATCTTTTTTGAAAATGTTCAAATTTATTGAGCTCTAAGCTTAGACTGCAATAAATTTTCTGTGATTTTTCATTCAAAAACCTTTAAACTCAAGGTTGTTATTAAATTTTATTCTTAGGTGCTGCAGCTGCATTTGGTCTTGCATCTCTTTTACCTTTAAATGTGCCTGCAAATAAACCTTTGATGTATTGTGGAAATACTGATCTTATGCAATCACAAATTCGCATTGAAAATGGTTTTATTTATAAATGTAAAAATGACACTTTTGAGGTCAAATGTTCTAGAAATTCTCAAAATCTTTTCAATTCAACAAATTTCGATAGTGTTAAAAATTCAACTATAACATTTAATGAAAATTTAAATGTAACGGATAATGAAAATGTTGAAGAAAATGATAATAATTCGTTATCTTGTGAAAGAAAAGTAATAACTTGTGATGAAGAAAAACAAAATGATGAAGGAATTTATTGTAAAAATAGAACTTTATACAGTGCCCAAGAAATTTATTGTAATTCAACTTCAATTTTAAAATCATCGAAATCAAACAAAACCATTGAAGTTTTAAATTGTTATAAAGGAAATTTGCCAGAAAATCAAGCATCTTTTATTCCTACGACAACAACTTCTACTGAAGCTTCAATCACGACTACTACAGAAAAATCTCTTTCAATTGGTGCTCAAATGCATATTTTTATGCTGAAACTTTTGGGAGAATATGAAGTTCTTGAGAAAAACAAAAATCCTGAGAAAATTGAAAGTACAACTGAAATTCCAAAAGTTGAACCTCAATGGATACCAAAAGCATTAGAAATTCTCCCTGAAATTACAACAGAATCGACAACAACAACGACGACTCCTGAACCTCCATTTGAATGGAAAATGAAAATTCCTGCTTGGATACGAGGAGGTGGAAGTGATTATATTTATGAAGATCCTGGTCCAGGTGTTTTAAGCCTTCATTATGAAATTGAAAAAATGCAGAGACAATTTAGATTGACAACAACACATTCACCATGGGGTTTAGTTAAAGTTTACCTTACTACGACTACTGAGAAAAATCTTATCACGACAACTGAGTCATCAACAACAACAATAGAAGAATATTCAAATTCAGACGAATTTTATGACTTTGATAATTGAATAAAAAATTAAATTTGATAAGAATTGTTTTTCTATAAAATTTTTTTTTAGAAATTCAAAATTATCTCTGATTTTTGTAGCACACTAAAGAGCAATAAGAAAATTATTACGTGCTGAAGAAAATAATCAAATAATAAGAGGGAAGAAAATCATCAGCTAATTTTAATCATCTGAGCCACACAGAAATCGAAATAAAGATCGTGTGTGCGAAAATGATCATAAAAGAAAGATTGTATTATTTAACACTGAAGTCGAAGCTAAGATAAATAATTTTCAGATTCATTAACACATTCATAAATCATAAAATTGTAACTTTTTCGATTTTGCCGCCACTTGGGCACTTTTCCACTTAAGTTTGCTAAAATTTTCCATGTGTTTGCATTTATCACCTCGGTTGGCATGAGAAAAAAGATAAATGCTTCACGCAAGAAAAAAAATCAGTGGCGTATGTATGTGTAAATTTCACTATTCATCCTGCGCTCTTCGAAACGTTTTGATTTTTTTATTCGCATGACATAATCAAAAAAATTTTCTCTTTTAAAATGAAATTTGTGTAAAAATACTAAAATTTTTTGTAGGTCACAAAAGTGAATAATGACTTTGAAGTTTTTTTTCATCTATCTAATAAGCACATATACATACGATGACACTGAAATGTCAGAAAATTTAGAGTGGAAATTTGAGCAAAACATTTTCAGTTCATATTTTTTTGAGAACATCTGGATAAGAAAGAAAATTAGTTTTCGAGCAACTAGAAAAATTTTCATTCATAGAAGAAGCGGCTGTATTTTTTAATATATGAAGAGGAAATGCATAAATGAAAAAAATTCACTAAATAATTAAAGAAAGTTTTCGATGTTTTTAAATTTTTTGAAAAATTTAAATTTTAATTTTTAATAGGAAAATTATTTAAAAGAAACATGAAATTTCATCCGTATTTGCTTAATTTAGATTTGTTGTTTTTATAAATTTGTAAATTAAATAGATTTTCGTTACATACAATGATTTTAGAAGACAATTCATGATATTTTTAATTTTTCTTTTGTTTGATTTTCAATTTTTTTTGTTTACATTTTTTTGTTTTTGTTTACATTTTAAAATTTTTGTAAACAAAACTTTCATAAAAATTTGTCATAAGTTTAGATCAAAATTTCACAATATTTAAAGCAAATAAACAATTAGTTCATCCATCTAAACTTAGTTACATTTTATTTAATTTATTCTAACGTAAGAAAGATATAATTATCTTATAATTATTAGAGTATCTTCGCCTTAATTCAAAATTAAATTAAAATAATTCTTTAGTTCATCTCTACATAAACAATTTTAGGAATTTTCTCTGTGGAATGCGATGCAATAAATAAAATGCATACATAGGAAATGTCTGGTTATGCAGTAAAAATAGCAAATCTCTCTTTCCATAACACAGAGATTATATTTTTGTCACGATGATCACATGCGACATTTTTGAATGTTTTCAAAATGTTTTATCAACTGCATTTTCAATGTTTCAATGTTGATTTTCTCTCTTGTGCAACATTCTCTCTCAATGTTTTAAATAAAATAATTTTGATTCAAATCATTTACTTTCTTCATGGAAAAAATAACATTGAGCTACTAAAAGTATCAAGGTCTCTTTGCGATGAATAATTGCTTGATAAAATTTGAATTTTTATGATGATTAAAGAATATTCTAAGACCTCACACTGAATTTTTTCATCTCATTTGTTGTGCTCATTTTAATCCCTTGTTACACACATGTTCTGCTGCTTTTAGCATTTGTTCAACTACATAATTAATTACGAGGATTAACATTGAATAAATAAATAAATGAAATGATAATAAACCTAAATGTTACGCCATTTTTTACGCGCATTAGAAAATAAATTGAAAAAAATCTTTTTGTAATTTTACTAAAATAGAAAAATGCAAGTAGCCGCAACAACATGATAATTAAAAAACTCATTTTCAATCTAAAATGCGTGAGTTTGTGTTTGCGCATAAACAAAACTCCTCAATTTATGTTGGTGCCAAGTAAAGCATAAAGAACCGCTTAATTATTCTTTCCTTATCTTCCAACAGCAATCAAAGTGCTTTTTTGTATATTAAAGTGCATTTATTTGCAGAACTGAACCGTGAAATGTGAGGCAAACTGTAATTTGTTTGCTCTTATACTGAAATGTACATTAGAAGGGAATTAAATATGAAAATTTGTTAAATTGCTGGGTATGATTTGTGGTTAACAAAAAAATAGGGGAAATAAAGATAGTTGATAGGGCTAATTATCGTAGTTTTGAGCTGTTAATTTTTGAATATTTAACAAGACATTCTTTAATAGACAAAAAAAACATATTTAAAGAAACTTTTTATAAATTTCTGTCTAACTTAAAAAACATACAAAAGATTTTGAATTAATTTCAACAGTCAAAACATTCAACAATCGCAACTCCATCTTTCTGTAGTGATTTCAATTATTTTTTTTTTCAAATTCTAACTTAACTGAAAAAATTTCTTAAAATCTCGAGAAATACAAAACAAATGTCTCTTTTTAATTATCTAAATTATTCACTCGTAAAATTTACTATAAACATTGTTAACGACAATAAGAAAAGTAGGAAGATCTTGTGAAAACAAACAAATGTTGCTAACAAATCAATCAAAGATATTTTTATAAAATAAATCGAAGTTGCAGCATCTGCCATGAGATTAAACACTACGAGGAAATCTAAGAATTGCTATTATCAGAATAAATGATTATTGCAACATTTTCATGTGTCGCCATAACAATTTGATTCGATTCAATTGCTTCATTATGGTCAATTTACCAACACAGAGCATCATTAAATAACTTTGGTAACATTGAGTGTTATCGATGTAGAAATTTTATTCAATTACCAAAAATACCAAAAGTTAAATGCCAAGAGTCAAATTACGATTAAGTATTTAATAGGAAAAAGTCTAATTTTGATTTTATCAAGTTTTTTATGTACTTTGTCTGTTAAAGAATGAAAAAGAACAATTTTTAAAAGAGTTTTAATTAATTATTCAAAATAAAGAATTTTTCAAAGAATGCAACAACAGAATAACTATTAAAAATCAAAAAAAAAAAATTGTATGAAACTATCAAAGAAATTTTGTTAATTTGATGGATTTATTCGATGAGCTCAAGCCTCTTGTATTTTTTCAGTTGAACTTCACTTTTTCTCTAAAAACTTCAGATTCTGAATACAAAAGTCAATTTACTTTTAACTAATAGAAACAGAAAAAAAGTAAAAAAAAATCATTAAAGATCTATCATGTCAAAATATAAATCAAATTGCGACTATTGACAGCCAGCTGGTAACAAAAACTAAAGAATTGAAAGTCTCACACTTTTCTATTTTTATTGTTGTTATTTTGGTGATAAATTTTCTAATTTTAGAATAGAAATCGAGAGTCATTGAGAAAGAAGATAAACAAATGAATGAAAAAGCAAACAAGTCTGTTCCAATTGATTAGATTTGGCATGTGCTTTAAAAATTAGATACAAAAGCTTTAAAGTTTGATAAAATTTGCATGCATGGTTGAATTTCAGTTGAAGAGTTTGAAAAACTTGATCCACATTTGGTCTGTATTGACTTTTTTCACCTATACTCACTCAGCATGTGACATTCTATAGAATAAAATTTAAATCACATTTAAGCTCTATTGAGTGAACTTCATCGAAGGATTTTTGGCTTGTTCTTTAAAAATTCTTGTCACATTTAAAATTTTTATTCATGTCAAAATTATTCTTGATTGTGTTCATACAAAGTTTAATCTGATTTGATTGATTGACAAGAATAAGAATTTTCTGTTGAGTCAACAAATGCTGATGATGATAGAAATTTCATTTAGACTCAAGTGAATCAACAAGAAGCAGGTGTTAAATTTCTGACATAATTTAAAACTTTCATTGAAACTTCATCTCAAGTAGATCAACTGACTGCAGCTGCATCTTTAAAAATAATCAAAATATGACTTCATAAGCGATTGCATTTACTCACAACACGACATTTTCCACCGAGGAAGTTCAAAGGATTGAAAAAGCAAACTTTTTCTCCATTAGGGAACTTCGCTTTTGCATTATATGATAGAACAAACATGAAAGTCATTGTAAGTCTTTTAACGTGTTTTTGGAGAATATAAAGTTGTGTGGTGACTAGATCCTTTTTATTCATTCTTCATGCCACATTTGTATATTTAAACTGACCTAGGAATTAAATTTTTGTTTCATTCTGAACCAGCAAATTTTTTCATTTGTAAAACTTGATTCAATTTGCATTTTGTGTTATTTTTTGTAAGCTTGAGCTTCATATGTGAGTTTTTGACATTTTTATCATGTAAAATTGTTTTTTAGTTTATACCTTTGAGACTATGATTTTATACATGAACACTTTTAAAAATTGATATAAAAATTACAAAATAGCAAACGGTAAATTGTTTGTCACAAAAAACCATAAAATGTAAATTAAACAACAAAGAGTTTAAAAAGTTTTGTCCTTTGAGAATTTTTCAATTTTTTGTTCATTAAGTCAGATTTAAATTGGTATTAAAAGTTTATTTACTTCGTAATCACGTAATAGAAATAAAAATCGATAAAGTCTCGTCTGTCTCAAGTTTATTATTGAAAATGTCAATAAAACAGATGAAATTCAATGAATTATTTTTACTGCAAAAAATTGTTTTAAATTGGGACTAAAAGAAGGAGCTTATGAACTAAAATTAAATAGAAATGACAGTTCAGTTGAGTGATTGATGAAAGTTTTTCCAATTGAAAAATTCTTGAATGATTTTTATGCCATAGAAAAAATGACAATTTAAAAATATTGAAAGACATGCGAGTGAAATATTTCATAAAGCATTTGTATTTCGCATATTTATTGACATTTTTTATCATCTACATTGACTTCCTGCTTGCACTGTATGTGCATTTTCTTCATTGCATTGCTCAATGATTGCAGTCAGATATAATATTAGATAGATAGATAGATAGATAGTTTAATTTTGACTTCTTAGCTTTTTAACAAAATTATAATGTTTACAATATTTGTTTATGATGTTAATCTTAATAGATTTTAATCAGCTTATAATTGAGTTTTCTGCTTTGGCTGCTTTAACTAGAGAATGTATTGCATGATTGAATCGAGAAAAATTTTAGTAAAAAACTCACACAACATGAGAAAAAAAAGAAAAAAGGGAAACAATGAATTTATTATAAAAGAAGAAAAAAAGGTTATGTTAACCCAAAAGTGAAATGGGTTCACGTGCTGTTACGGTGCTTGAGTTGCTAAGGCAACCTATGCTTTAATGAAGTCAACAATAGTGATCATATATACCTAAATGGTTATAAATCGTTATCATACTGCCGACAGTTATTTAAAAATTGTTTTGTCAATTTGTTTTGTGAGTCAAGAATTGTAGGTATCCTCGCTAAATCATGGAGTTTTTCAGTACTGACAAAAATCATCAATAATATTAGAGGAATGTTTGTTAATGTCATAAGAAGAACAAAAAAGTACGAGAAAGATACAAGGATGAGATTAATGTTTATTTATAGTGAAATAAAAAGCAGCAGCATTCCATGAGTTTTCATCTCATTTCAAAAGCTTCTTGCTTGCTGCTAATACTTTTAGCTCGTTTTTGTCTTGAGTGAAATTTAGAACACAAACATTTGTGACATCATCTTTAATTGAGAGACAAGCAAGTACACGATGGCAATTGCAATGCGATACACTGAGCTAAAACTATTCGTTCTCATTTGNGAAAATAAAGTAAAGAAATCCTTTAAAAATTTATCATGTCAAAATATAAATTAAATTGTGACTGTTGACAGCCAGCTGGTAACAAAAAGCTAAAGAATTGAAAGTCTCACACTTTTCTATTTTTATTGTTGTTATTTTGGTGATAAATTTTCTAATTTTAGAATAGAAATCGAGAGTCATTGAGGAAGAAGATAACAGATGAATGAAAAAAGCAAACAAGTCTGTTCCAATTGATAAGATTTGGCATGTGCTTTAAAAATTAGATAGAAAAGCTTTAAAGTTTGGTAAAATTTGCATGCATGTTTGAATTTCAGTTGAAGAATTTGAAAAACTTGATCCATATTTGGTCTGTATTGACTTTTTTCACCTCTCACTCACTCAGCATGTGAAATTCTATAGAATAAAATTTAAATCACATTTAAGCTCTATTGAGTGAACTTCATCGAAGGATTTTTTGCTTGTTCTTTAAAAATTCTTGTCACATTTAAAATTTTTATTCATGTCAAAATTATTTTTGATTGTGTTCATACAAAGTTTAATCTGATATGATTGATTGATTGACAAGAATAAGAATTTTCTCTTGAATCAACAAATGCTGATGATGATAGAAATTTCATTTAGACTCAAGTAAATCAACAAGAAGCAGGTGTTAAATTTCTGACATAATTTAAAACTTTCATTGAAACTTCATCTCAAGTAGATCAATTGACTGCAGCTGCATCTTTAAAAATAATCAAAAGATGACTTCATAAGCGATTGCATTTACTCACAACACGACATTTTCCACCTTGAGATCCATAAATTCTCATCTTTTATGGCACAATGAGAACGAATAGTTTTAGCTCAGGTGTATCGCATTGCAATTGCCATCGTGTACTTGCTTGTCTCTCAATTAAGATGATGTCACAAATGCTGTGTTCTAAATTTCACTCAAGACAAAAACGAACTAAAAGTATTAGCAGCAAGCAAGAAGCTTTTGAAATGAGATGAAAACTCATGGAATGCTGCTGCTTTTTATTCACTATAAATAAACATTAATCTCATCCTTGTTATCTTTCTCGTACTTTTTTGTTCTTTTTATGACATTAACAAACATTCCTTTCTAATATTATGACTGACTGCAATCATTGAGCAATGCAATGAAGAAATGCACATACAGTGCAAGCAGGAAGTCAATGTAGATGATAAAAATGTCATAAATATGCGAAAACAAATGCTTTATGAAATATTTCACTCGCATGTCTTTCATATTTTTAAATTGTCATTTTTTCTATGGCATAAAAATCATTCAAGAATTTTTCAATGGAAAAACTTTCATCAATCACTCAACTGAACTGTCATTTCTATTAATTTTAGTTCATAAGCTCCTTCTTTATAGTCCAATTTAAAATCAATTTTTTGCAGTAAAAATAATTCATTGAATTTCATCTGTTTTTATTGACATTTTCAATAATAAACTTGAGACAGACGAGACTTTATCGATTTTTTTATTTCTATTACGTGATTACGAAGTAAATAAACTTTTAATACCAATTTAAATCTGACTTAATGAACAAAAAATTGAAAAATTCTCAAAGGACAAACTTTTTAAACTCTTTGTTGTTTAATTTACATTTTATGGTTTTTTGTGACAAACAATTTTACCTGTTGCTATTTTGTAATTTTTTATTCAATTTTTAAAAGTGTTCATGTATAAATCATAGTCTCAAAGGTATAAACTAAAAAACAATTTTTACATGATAAAAAATGTCAAAAACTCACATATGAAGCTCAAGCTTACAAAAAATAAACACAAAATGCAAATTGAATCAAGTTTTACAAATGAAAAATTTGCTGGTTCAGAATGAAACAAAATTAAATTTTCCTAGGTCAGTTAAATATACAAATGTGCATGAAGAATGAATAAAAAGGATCTAGTCAACCACACAACTTTTTATTCTCCAAAAAACACGTTAAAAGACTTACAATGACTTTCATGTTTGTCTATCATATAAATGCAAAAGCGGAAGTTCCACTAATGGAGAAAAAGTTTGCTTTTTTCAAATCCTTTGAACTTCCTCACTCAACAAAGGCTTCTCTGTTCATTACGTGCATGCATATTAAGTTCATTATCCTTTTTATCTTCTTCAAGTGTTTCCCCTTTTTACTGCTCACAGACTGATCATAATCCTTTCTTTTATACTTCTTTTTTTACAGCTTTCATTTTTATTATCATTGACGAGTGCTGTGGTATAATTAAAGCTTATAATTTTAAATGATTGTAGGAAAATGCACTCATTAAAAAAGCGACTGACCAGGAAAGGTCAAAAGGTACAACTTTTGTATGTTTATAAGCAGTAAAAAGATTTTTTTTCAATTTTCAATTTTACTCTTTAATTTTAGTATTTTGTGATTAAAAGAAATTTCTTTTATCTTCTAATTAACACTTTTACTTCATTATTCTTTATTTTATAAAGCTTTTACGTGATACGAATTAAATTTTTTTTATTTTCTAGTTTAAAATATTTTGTTTTAAAAATTTAAAAATAACTGTAATTTTAAATTTAAATATTTTAGTATTAAGCTGCGTTTTCATTGTTTTTGTTGAATTGAAGAATTTAAAATTGACAAATTTAAATATTTCAGCGAGAATGAAAGGTTATTACCCTTATAAAATGTAAAAAATAAACCTTGGTTTAAATATCAATCATACTAAACACTCAAATATATTTTATATCAATCAAATTTGATAAATTTTTGAAATTACTCATCAGAAAGATTCATCAAGTCAATAAAAATTGAAATTCGATTTCATTGAATCATAAAGAAACCATAAATTTACTTTTTAGATGAAATCAAATCTCTTTTCCCTCAAGCAGTCTTTTTTTCTTCAATTTCAAGTATCAATTTTCAATGTCATCATCAGCATCATCCAAATAATAACAATTTTTCTATCTCACTTCAATCTTCCAAGAAGAAAAAGAAAAATTTTCAAACGAAGAATGAAGGAAAATATAATAAAAATAAAAAGTTTCAATTTAATTCAATCAAACACATTGACGTAGATCAATTTAAAGGATCTTTATTTTTTTCATGGGTGATATGAAGCTAATATGCTATGAAAAAGTACAAAAACATTGCTTAGTAACTGAATGGCGACAGAAAATCTTCCTTTTCTATATTTAGTAATCACAAATATTTACTTTCCATCCCATTGTTGCAAGAATGAAGATAATCCTGGTTCTCTATAGAGAATTTCCAAGAAAAACTTGCACTTGAAAGAAGTTTCTAGATGTAATGAAAGTTTATAGTTCAAAAGACTTACTCAATAAGTCCATCAATAAACACCATCACATGTATTCACCATAAATATCGTTTAATGAAGTCAACTTTACAGTTTTACATTTCATTCATATGTTATAACAGAAATAGAGTGTAAAGATGCACTGCATTATGTGTGCAAGTTCATTCATGTAGTAAAACTCCAATTCATTTATCATGCATGTGCCAACATAAGCTTTTAATGCACATAATGTTTCTTTGTTCTTTGCTATAAAAACTAGCTGAATATTTTTGACAATAATTTACAAAAAATGATCATGAAACTGGCGATTTAATGAATCAGAAGAAACAAATTTCAATCCTTTATCTTCTTTAACTAGTGAAGAGTAAAAAGAAATTGCAAAACATTATTTACAGTCATTGATTGAATGAAATTTTCAATATTTAACAGCTTGAACGATTTCTTATTGTATTTGCAAGTGCAACATGCAGTTAAGATAAAATTTCTTCCAGTAAATTTAGAATAAATTGCTTGCACTTACTTGCATCCATTTGCATTTGCTTTTGCTGTCAAAATAATTTATATATCCTTGCAAATTTGTTTTTTTACTTATGGAAACTTTAAACGTGAACAAATTGAATTTTTAACTCTGAAAGAAATTTACATGTAAATTATTTTTAGTTTTTTCTTAGAAAACAAATTTTCTCTTTATTTTAAAGAATTTAAAAACACTTTTTTATGCTTTAGAATATGTTATGTATTGCTATCATGTTAAGGATATATTTTATATCAACTTCTACTAAAAATCTTTTGCTGTTTGCTTGAGAAAAAATTAAAATTAAATATAAGTGCACATATACGAAATTGATTAAATAGTTGTGACATAAGCAAAAAATTATTCAGTATTATGCAGTTAAGAAGTATTTGTATACTTTTTCTTTTTATCTGCATACTACTGAATTATAATAATAACCAAATTCTTTTCAATAATTGTTCTCCTAAGGAACTCTCTAAAATCTTAAATAAAATTTTTTCAAAATCAATTTTTTTGCATATTTTACGCTCATCAAAAAAATATGAAACTTTAATTCAAAATATTTAATTAATATTTTGATAAAGCATTGGAATGTTTTATTTAAAATGAGCAAAACGATTCAAATTTAAAATAATATTTTATGCAAATGTTTATTCTAAAATTAATTAATCAATCTAAAATTGTCACCCCTTGATTTGATTATTTATCAAAGTATAAAAACAAAGCGATTTATAGTGATTTTTTACGATTTTTTACCGAATCGCGTTCCATACCTTGTTATTTATTTTAAAAATTCCCAAAAATTTATCGAAACTGAATTTTGAAAAATCGTTTATCATTTGAAAAATAATTTAATATTTCTGTCAATTTGTCTACTCGTAAAAATCAGAAATTCATATTTCATTTAACTTCAAATGATTTTCTCTTCACAAACATTTTTTTACGTACTACGTATTTGATTTTTTCCCTAACATTCGAGAGAGTCAGCGATGAGTCATAATATTTTTTTTTGTTTATTCATTAAGAGTTGACTGCACAAATTGTCTAACATTTTCCAATTCTTGCTTTCCAACTAATTGTGATCGAAGTTTTCCATCTTTAATCACAGCAGTTACTGGAACTGATTTAAAATTGTATTTAATCGCCAAGTCTTGTAATGCCTTATCATCAATGTTGACCTGTAGAAAATTTTTAAACATTATTTTTTGTCTTTAAAGGATTTTTGAATTTTTGCACTTGAAGTTTTTATTTTGAAAATTTGCATTTAAAATTTTAAAAAACTCACTTTTGCCAAACGAATTTTTCCATCATTTTCTTCAACAACTTTCTCTAATTTTGGCATAGTAACCCTGCACGATTCACACCATGGAGCATAGAAACCGACAAGCACTGGATTGTTACAATTGAGTACTTTTTCATTAAAATCGTCTTCATTTTGAATGTCAAAATATCCAATTGGCTTCATTTTTATTTATTTATTTTTCTTTCACTGCTTATAAACTGACGTTGATGAAATTCAAAATAATACTGAATTGCTGCAGAGAAAAGATTTGTTTTTATACACAATTTGCGTCGTAGATGGAATATTTTAGAATGTTATAGTCAATTAGATGAAACCTTTGTAATATTTAGGAATATTTTAGAAATTCGATATGTTTCTTTGCTTGTGACCTTCAAAAAATCAAAGAAAAAATTTAAATTCGCAAAAATATTGAGAGAAAAATTTTATTTTTTAGTTTTGCAAATGCACATTCTCTTGATATTTTTTTTCACATTTTCATCAACAAATTTCTTAATGTCATCCGTTCCTTGTACTCCTTCTATATGTGACTGAATTTTTCCATCTTTTGCAATTGCCACAATTGGTAAAATTACTGTATCACTATTATGTGGTACAAGGTTTGGTAGATCATTTGTGTTGACCTTAAAAAAAGTATATTAAAATTTATGATTATTTTTTTGCACAGGATATTAAAAGCACAATGATCTCATCTAAAAAACTTACTTTAGCCATAATAACTTTTCCTTTATATTTTCCAACAACTTCTTTAATTTTTAAATTTAAAATATTGCATGATTCGCACCATGGTGTATCAAAACTGACCACAACTGGATCTTTTGAATTAAGAACTCGATTTTCATAATCTTTTTCGTCTTTTATGTCAATAATTAATGCTTTTGACATTTTCCTTTTGTTTGTTTTGAAGAAAATTGTAAGACTGTTGATGTTTAATTTTAAAAAAATACTGATGATGCTACGTTGAATGTACGAAATTTATAAATAGAAAAAGAAACATTTTTTAAAAGATGCCGCAATAGACAAGTTTTTGTTTTTCGAAAAATTTCGATTAAGTTATGGTTTTGTAGGATTGAAATTTCTTTATAAAGTTTTCTGTCTTTGACAACATTCAGATAAAATTTAACGTTAAATACTGATCTGTATTGGAAAACTGAAAAATTCAAAGAGAAAATTACTCGGCCGACATTTTTTTCTGTCATATAACAAATACCACATGTCACACGAAACAAAAAATTTTGCTTGAGTTTTGAATTTTGTAAAAATTTCTTTCATTCACATTTCGCTGATACACGGTTAGATAAAGAATGAAATTCCAAGTATTTTGCTACAAATATCAATAAATTTGATCAAATATTTAACCCAAAAAAAATTTATTTCTAATTTTTGTAACATTTTATTTCATTGTTTACATTTTTTATGTAAACAATAACAAAAGAAAATGTAAACAAAATAATTTTTCCTTTGAATAAATTAATTGATCAGGGTTGGTAAAAACAGAATCTGTTAACAGATTTGTAATTGATTTTTAAGTGTCCTTCGTTTGGTCAAATAATTTAAAAATTAATTTTTTTTCACAATATACTGTCAAGGGCAGCAACATTGAGATATTATACAATAAAACTTTTAAAATAACACCATCTACGTATTCAATTGTGATTGAAAAATTTGGTTTCTAAGAATAAAAAGCAATTTCCTGTCGATTCTCATCTATTTTCATATTTCTTTTCAGTTATTTATTAAAGTTTGATAAAAAAAGATTAAAAACTGTATGGCATTGTGAAATTGCTGTCAGTTACAACATGCACTTTAACAAGTTTTTAAATGTCGAAAAAAAAGTTTTATATGATAAAATATTTGGGTTAAAATAAGCTTATGAATTTTTTATGAACACAAAAGTGAACATTTTACGTATTTTTATAAAAAATTCTCTTTAATGCTAAAACGTCACAGTTAATGAAAATTTACACCATTTCCCTCATAAAAACATTTAAAAATTCATCATACAGTGAAATATTTTATTCTTTTATCTCATGAAACCAAAACTTTTGGTTTATTTTTAGCTTCAACTGAAAATTTTCAAATGTGGTAAAATTTCTCTTATCATTCATATGGAAATATTATGAAAAATTTACTTTATTTTGATAAAAGTCATGGTATGCAAATTGAAATTTATTTTCATCATTGCACTTCAGCACAACGCGCATCATTGTCATCATCAAAATTGCATTTACCTTTTTCTTTTAAAAAAATGTCTACATCTCTTTTAGTGCAAACAGGATGCAATTCAGATCAAAACTGAAATATAAGAAATTTCAATTTACAGAAACTTTGCTCTCTTTTGTCGCTTTGTTTAATTTACATTTTCATTACTTTCCGAAAACTCATTTCATGCACTCACCTGACTATTCTCTTGCTTTTCATAAAAATCAATTTAGCAAAAATTTCTTCTTCTTTTGTTTGGAAAATTCAAATTTTATCTTTTAAAATAAAAGTTCAAATAAAATGCAAGCAGAAGTGAGAAATGTAAATTCTTTATGCAAACTGCAATCATTTCATACTTGAGTAAATAAAAATTTAATTTTTTGAGCTCTCTACCTTTGTCAATATTGCAATTGAATTCAACTTTCGTTTTGATTGTTTGAAATTAGAGTGATTCAATTTGTTTAGGTTAGAACAATGATTGTATTTGATAAGGTCATGTCTAAATCAAGATAATTGCATTGAATATCAAATTTACATAATGTAGAATGTTTTTGTTTGATGTGGAGAATTAATTAGAATTAGAAATACAGTGGAACATCTGTTTGAAGATATCTTTTTGAAATTATGCATGTTTGCACTAATTAATCAAATTGAAATATGTAAAAGGTTGGAACACTCATTTTTTTAAATGGCTTTTTTTTAATAATGATTGATATTGATTTTTTTGATTGATTTAACTTTAACTGAAATTTTTCTATCAATTTTTATATATTTTTTACTTAATTCTGTTAGTTTTATAAAATTTACTTATGTTGAACATTTTGAAAGTCTTTATCGATTGAAATTTGATACAATTTAATTACAATTATTTTGCTAACCTTTTTACATCAATGATTATAGTCTTTATGTCAATTCTACCGTAAGTAAATTTCCTAAGAAGATTAAAATCTGTTAGTTTTCATTTGTGGTATGAATTTGTTGTAGCATAATGAATGTAAGCTCTTTACAATGTATTATTCTCACAATAAACAATTTTCAAATAGGATTAAAGTTTTCATGGTCATGGAAAATTTAATATAACTTTATTGCATTATGTCAAGCAATAGCAAAAGGAAAAGGAAACGTAGAGATGCTTTAATAAAATTTCCGTATGTGTATGTGACATCTTAGAACATTCGAATGTTGGAGAAATCAACTCAATAACAATTATATCACTCTACTCACTAGCAGTCCATTTACAACAAAATAAACTTTTCTTCTTCATCATTTAACTTAATTTTGTTGGAAAGGACAACATTGAGTGACAACAAAAAGAAAACTTTGCACGCACAGACACTTTTAAGTGAATAAATTGAATTTCAAGCTGTAGAGCTTTAACTGAAAATCAAACTTTAGTAAGTCACATTCAAGTGAATTTTCATGAAGGTTTAAAGTTTCTTCACGAATTTTGAAAATAAATTTTCATCTACTTGACACACATAAATATTTACACACACAATAAACGTGCTTTGAATTTTTAAAATAAAATGATTTCACCTTAAATAAGAGAAAACACTTTTATCAATTTTTATTCAATTTATGGTGACTATAGGAACAAGCAAGGAAAGAAATTTAATTTTTGATAAAAAATTATTTGCTTTCTCAAATTACTCAAAATTGAAAAAGAAAACAATGATCATTTTTCTATGCGCAATTTTTGCCATCATCTTTCATTCTTTTTATCAAATTTCCCACAGCAACATGTTGATTCTTTGTTTAAAAATCGCAAGATGATTTTAATAACAACAATGCTAATGGTGATGGAACTTCTGTTGTTTATATAGCAATTTAAATTTATCTTCGAGACAGATATTTTATCATTGTATTTTGTATTTACTTTTTTCTCCTTCTTCCTTTCGAAATAAAACGTGCGTAGGTGACTGTGAAATGTGAAACTTGCATAACAATGAAAAAATAATGCTCAAGTTTTTCTACTCGAATTGATTTTTGAACACAAAATAAAACTTGTTCAATATTAAAATTCAAGTAACAGCCCAAAGCTAAGGAAAATTGAATTTCATGCCACAATTGAATTCTGTTTTTGCAAATTTGTGTCGTTTCACGATGAGTTTGAAATACATGAAAGCAAACCCACCGACTGAGAGAAACAATTGAAATGAAATAGGTAAAGAATATTGAATTTCCTTTTCCTTATACTCAGTGGCAACTGAAATTGCTTTTTCATCTTTCTTTTTTTACAGAAAATTGAGCATTTGTGAGAATCTTCAATACAAATTTATTTTTGTTTTATTTTCATCTCATGGCGAAGACATTTAGATTCTTATAAAAAATAGAATTTTTTTAGATAAAGCATAATTTTGAATTTATTTCATGGATATATTTTAAAATTAACTTTATTGTTTCTAACAGATTATAATTTAAGTAGTTTCATGATGATAATCTGAAGTTTTTCATTAATTTCAATTTTTCAAATTTTTTTGTTTTGATTTCATTGTTTACATTTTTTGTTTTTGTTTACATTTTAAAATTTTAGTAAACAAAAATTTCGACAAAACATTTTGAATTTTCTTTCTGTAAAATTGCCTTATTTAGAAGCATAGTCTTATCATTTGCTGATAACAACATTTTTCTTAATTAAATTTTCTTTTCCTTGAAGATAATTGAAAATGTTTTGACTGAAACTGGCGATAATTGGACTCGTACAGGAAATTTAAGAAAAATCGAATATTTTGTGTGAAACATTTTCTTATCATAGACACTTTCATTCAATATCGAGTAATTGAATGTCATGTAAAATGCTTTTCTTGCATAGTTCAATGCTTTGATGAGAAAATTGAATAACATCATTGTTGTCGATCTTTAAATAATTGAAAAAAAAACTAAATTGGAAATGGAATAAAAAAACTTGATGTTAATTCACAAAATAAGTAAAGCAATTAATAAAATTTAATTTCCATTAAAAATTACACAACTTTTACATTTCATCACATAAAAGTTTTTCTGTTCAAACTTTTGCATATGTGCATTTTCCATTCTTTCATTTCCAGTATTTCAATGTGCTCTGTTTTCATTTTCCTCTTGACATTTTCATTTAAATTACAAAATATTTATTTTATTTTGAATATCAGAGAAACTTTGAGTGCGAAACTCAGTTGTATGCAATCTGAGAGATGATTTTTCATCATTTTACTGAACTGTATACATATGTGTACAGAAAACAACATCATCAACTCGTATTTATTTTCGCAGTAAAAATTGTGGCATTTTTTTACAGCTGGTGATGGATTTCACTGCATATTTTTATAGTTGCTGAGTGTACAGAAAATTACTGATGCGAAATATTTTCCTTTATGATTTTGATTGTTTGGTTTGCAAATAAACGATGCAACAAACGGTTTTTTGATCAATTTTATAGCACAAACTCTGTTTGTCATAAAATAATGATAATAAAAAGTTTTCTGCATGAGACAACAGTGAAAAATGTAATTAATAACAAGCTGAGCACAATGAAAGTAAACTGCAGTTGTTCATCAACTTGTAAAAAATTATGACTAAAAGAGACAATCATTAAGTTGATTAAACTTTTTATAACAGCTCTCTGTTACAGAAAAAGTGGAAAATTATGTTCGTAATTGGAACATAAAAATTTTATTTTTTACGATTGTATTTAATTATGGTCAATTGTGAAATAAAAGACAGTTGTCACAAATTTTAAGTGAAGTCACAACTGTCATGACATTTTTAATGTTTGTTCAATTTTTTAACAAAGAAAATTCAAGCATTCTGCAAAGTACAGATAAGACGAACAAAAAACTGCACCTGAGGCTTTGAAAAACTTTCTTTCATATTTTTTTTCCTTCCTCTCGATGAAATGCTCAACAGAATGTGAAAATTAAAGCAACATTAAAGTTCTACTTTTATTTAAATTTAAGTCTGTTGCAAAGTGAAATATTTAGGCTCATGAATAATTCAATTCGGTATTTGTCATATCCGCTATTCATGAATATACTTCTGACCTCAAAAGCACTTTTTCACCTTTAAAGCGGAAGTTTTTCTGACTTATGTCAAAGATAGATTCGAAACATGTCACAATGTGAAATATTTAAAAAATGACAAATTTCATGATCGTGTGTTGTTTGTTCTTTGTGTTCTTTTGAAGAAAATTCTTCACTATTTTTACTTCATATCACAAGTTGCATCTTTGTGAGAAGTGAATTGCCAAAAGAATGAACTGAAATAAATTTTCTCTCAACGTGATGAAATTTTTAGTGACTTGAAACTTTTTGAGTTCATTTTTCATTGATTCAGATTGCAAAAATCTTTGTTTTTACAAATTGAAGTCAATTGAACAAATTTAAAGAAAATACCGATTAAAATTTGATGCTTCATGAAGCTCAAGGCTCTTTTACCTTAAAGAAAGTGGAACAAGAAAAAATATTGAGAGTAAACTCAACTTTATCATTTGCACACAATCGAAAGATGCTCGCAATCTAGGGTTTCTGAAAAACAGCGCTGTTGCTGTTGTTCGATTTTCAAAAACAGCGCTGTTGCTGTTGCTGTTTTTTATAAATAATTACTGAGGTCTATTATGAAGAGCATATAAAATTTTTTTGATGTGTTAATGAAAAGTTTTATTATGACGATCTGACAATGATTAAAATGATTTTATTTTGTTATAAAAGAATTTAAAAAAACAAGTGCATTGAGGTACTTGTCAGACAAACGTGATCTAATCTTAGTGCTAAAATTATTCGAGACTGAAAATACTCGCTCAACATCGGTGGATGTAGGTTTAATACAAAGAATCGCTTTGTATAGTTTTTCAAAATTTTCAGTTCTTTCACCAATATTTTTGAACAAAGTATACTCTTGTTTTAACCATTTGAATTTGTTGTCAGTTTTTGAAATGTTGACAAGTATCTTTTCGTAATAATAAGTCCAATTTACATTCTAGCAACATTTCTTCAGAACTAACTGCCTCCGTTTCAGCAATAACTTCTTCTTCATCATCATCTACGTTATAAAAAAGTCGAGTTGCTAATTTGCCTGCATACGATATGACTTCTTTTGAGGAATATTACTCGGATCTCTTAAACAACGTAATAGATCCATTATTCGTGAACTTAATTTGTAAACAAATATAATTCAACATCTTAATGACAGATATTGTTGATATCTAACAATACATATTATTTCAAATGTTTTAACTGATTTCCTTGTCAAAAGCGATTGATTTCAAAAAAAATTTTTGGTAAATTTGAACATCTTTTGTTCAGTTTTCATAATTTAATATATAAGGAAAAAACAGCAAAAAACAGCATTTTAAAAGTGCTGTTTTGCTGTTGCTGTTTTTTCCTGAAAAAACAGCGCTGTTTTGCTGTTGCTGTTAACAGCAACCAGAAACCCTACTCGCAATCTCATAAAAAGCAAATATTTATTCTTTGCAGCATAAGTAGTTGATGCATTCATGACTTATTCAGTTGAGCAATACACGATGAGCGCAAAGTTATGAAAAACTTTTATAAGCATGTAAAGCAGTACATTGGGAATTGAATGAAAATTGCATAGATTCTAAAACTCACTCTAAACTTTTCATCGCAATTTCTTCTTTCAACTCGATAATGAAAAGGAAAAGTAATTTGGAATAGAATGTAAAATATTTGAATACACAAATCATGAGTGAATTTAATTACATACATAAAATATTTGCAGTTAGTTTTTGATTAACTTGCTCAACACAACAACAACAGTTTGTGACATTCTCATGAGGTTTTATCGGCTTTTGTTCGAAAATTCCTTACATTTTATTCAAGTGAAAAATTTAAAAGTGTCAGAGCATAAACCACATTTGTAGGTGACAAGTTTACTGATTTATTTTTGCATATGAATAAGAAATTGAAAATTTCTTCATTGACAGCATCATCGTCGATAATTTCTGTACATTGATATTGAAATATGAGTCTGACACACATGAATAAATTCTAAAGACATGAAAATGTGGATAAGATGAAAATGTCGATTTTTCATGTATATGTACATTGATCTTGTGACTTATTGAATACAACATGACATTTTTCACATTTTTATCAATATTTAAAGATTTACAAATCATCATAAATTTATTACTCTATTTCTTTAATTTCATCATTTTTAACTATCCAAACTTAAATTCGAATCATATGAAATTGTTAAAGAAATAAAAGTTAAATTGTGAAATATTTTGTTGGAAAATGTTCGAGTAATTAATAGAAAATATTTGAATAAACGTTGTTGATACCAGAGTTGTTAAAGGCGAAAAAAAAGGCGGCCTGTAAAAAAGGCACGCCTTTGAAAAAGGCCGCCTTTTAGGCGAAAAAAGGCCAAAGGCGAAAAATTTTTTTCGTCGGAAAAATCTGCTCCGTGGTTTTTTGGTCGTGATAATTATAATAGAGCATGAGAAAAATATTTTTAGAATTTTTTTCAAAAATTTTCTATTTTTCCCGGCCAAAAAGCTGTTTTCCATAGGTATTTTCGCCTATTTTTGTGTTCAAAAATTCATAACTTTTGATTGACTCATCAGAAAAATATGGTTGATAGCTCGTTAGAAAGGTTATTTTAAGACCTTTCTAACAATATGTATTATGTACTATATGCTTTTATAATGCGACCAACAGAGCTCCCTAAATGACACACCTTCAGGTTTTCATGAAATTTTATTAGGTGAAAAATTGAAAAATGCTTGAGAAAAATGTTTTTTATGTTTTATTTACTTAATTATCATAAAAAAACACGAGAAAAATATTAGAAATGCAATTTTTAAAAACTCTCCCTTTCTAGAATATCAAATGCATATCTTATCAAAGTGCAGATATTTCCTTCAGTGTATCTTTTTAGAAACTCATTTATAAAACACGATATTTATTTCATTAAATAGGTAATTTTAAGGCCTTTCCAACGATATATAACATGCAATATTTACTTGTATTCTAAGCTCACCAGAGTGCCATTATTGTTGTCACTTTGGTCTTTTAACAAATTTAACTCGGTAAAAAATTCATAAAAGCTTAAAAATATTTATTTTAATGTTTATAATTAATATTTTAAATATTTTTTATACAAAACATGAAACTTTTTTGTTAAAGATGCTTTCTCTTTAAGACAGCATTCCTTGCTGCATGTATTGTAGGTGAAGGCAAGCAAAAAGCAGTCAAACTTTAAAAACCAATTTTTTTAACATATTTTAATCATTTTAAAGGTATATCAAAAACCTTCAAAATATTTTTTGAGAAGTTTCCAATTACCAAGAGCATAAACATTAGGGAATGCTGTCTTATAGAGAAAGCATCTTTAACAAAAAAAGTTCATGTTTTGTATAAAAAATATTTAAAATAATTAATTATAAACATTAAAATAAATATTTTTAAGCTTTTAATATTTTTTTACCGAGTTAAATTTGTTAAAAATCCAAAGTGACAACAGTAATGCCACTCTGGTGAGCTTAGAATATAAGTAAATATTGCATGTTATATATCGTTGAAAAGGCCTTAAAATTACCTATTTAATAAATTAAATATTGTATTTTATAAATGAGTTTCAAAAAAGATACACTGAAGGAAATATTTGCACTTTGATAAGATATGCATTTGATATTCTAGAAAGGGAGATTGTTTAAAAATTGCACGTTTAATATTTTTCTCGTGTTTTTTTTATGATAATTAAGTAAATAAAACATAAAAAACTTTTTTCTCAAGCATTTTTCAATTTTTCACATAATAAAATTTCATGAAAACCTGAAGGTGTGTCATTTAGGGAGCTCTGTTGGTCGCATTATAAAAGCATATAGTACATAATATATATTGTTAGAAAGGTCTTAAAATAACCTTTCTAACGAGCTATCAACCATATTTTTCTGATGAGTCAATCAAAAGTTATACATTTTTGAATGATAACATAAAACATACATAGCTTTTAAGGCCTCCACAAGCCGAAATTTTACAGAATTTTTTATAAAAATATTTTTCTCATTGTTTTATATTTATGTTAAGACTAAAACCACCATAAAACAAATTTTTTGAGAAAACATAATTTTTTCGCCTTTTGCCTTTAACAACTCTGGTTGATACTTCAGTTTGTTTTCCATATTTTTAAGTTGAAAATGTAGAGAGAAAAGCGAAAATAATTATTCAATAATTAGCTACAATTTTCTCTCATTAGCAGCTTTTAATTTCATTAAATTCTCCAATCAATAAACATCATTGATGACAATTTCTAAGAAAATATAATTTTCTAAATTTATAAAGTTTTGCATAGTGCTAAATTAAGTTTATGCAATTTTAACTAAATTAGAACTAATATTTTCTGCTTATCATCTTCATCAAAGATATCATATCATACTATTGGCTTCTAATAAATAAAATAATCATTTTTATTCGTTAGTTCTTTTAACAAAACAATTTTTAGTTTTTAAAATCAAAATTTTCACTTTGAATGGACGAAAATTAAAGGGAAAATTCAAATAAATTGGTTGCTACTGATGCTAATCAATAATTTGACAAATGAACAAAACGTGCAAAACGCACAAACAACTGGATTTATTTTTGCCATTTAAAGCAATCAAATGAGATGCTGACCCAAATGAAAACTTATTTTTCCTCTTCAACATGATTTATTTGCCTAAATTTATCTTCAGAAATTATCAATTCCATGCCGTTTGTGCATGAATTTTTATGTAAAACAAAAACATGTGGTAAAAATTGAAGATTTTCAAAATACTTTAAGAACTATTTCACTTTTGTGGCATTCATTAGCATGACATATTTTCTATAGAAAAGTAGTTTAGTGATAAATTTAAATTTTGGGATAATTTTGCGAATTTCGACATTTTTGCTGCTGTTTTTGTAGTAAAATTTGCTTCCAATAAAACTTTTTAATTCAATTATATTTTCTTGGAAACCACAGAAAAACTGCTTGAGAAGTAGAAGGATGAACTAGCGATGATATTAATAATGTAATTCCAATTAGTGGCTAAGAGTAGCAACAGAAGATGAAAATGAAGTACGAATCAGTGAAAGAAAGTTTACAACAATTTCTTCATACTTTTCTTTCACTGTGATTATTAAGTTTTCTGCACAAAATAATGACAAGATTATTCACACAATATTATGACTTTTATTACAATTTTATCACTTCTCGGTTTGTTGTCTTAAGGAAATTCATTCATTAATCACAAGAAAAACTTTCTTAATGGGAATTTCATTTCATTAAATACAAAAATGATGCAACAATCACTTTAAGCTTTTCCTTGACTTTCAACTTATGATGACTTTCTATAGAAATATCAAGAGATGGAAAAATTTTAATTATGAATTCTTTAGAGAAGATTCCACGATGACTGCAATGGAATTTTCATTATAAATTGATTTAATATTCTCGATAATAACTCGATTTAAATTCAATGAACTTGAACTCTTTTGCAGCTGTGATTATTTGTCTTTCTGTCAAACATAACAATAGAAGACAACTCAATTTTCACCTTTCACTCACAAAAAAGAAGCAAAAATTGCCCAAAAATCTTCTTTTTTAAATTTGACAGAGCAGAAAAGTTTGAGCTTTTTTAGGGTCTATTGCTGTTCTTCTAACTTTATTTTCACGCATCGTGGATTGAAATCCACAAAATTTGCCAATGGGTCACTTTTGTCCATTCAGATTAATGTTCAAAGTGTGTGACATTCATCAGCAGACGTGCAGAAATTGATTTCGAATGACATATTTTGATAGATGAAGATAACACGAGATAATCAAAGCACGTTGTGTCTGATATTTACGTAAATATAATAAATTCATCTCTTAATGACGTTTGAAAGGCAATATTGATTAGTAAAGGCAACAAATACTGCGACATGAAATGAAAATTAAGTTTCTTGGAAAAATACAGATTTGCGTCATACGATTTTAATTAAAAGTATATTTTATCCAAATTATTTCAATTAACTTGTCAATAATCTACGTCTGTTGTCGATTCAAATGTTTCTATAAAATCTTTTGACAAACCGCATTTGAAATCTCATTTATTTTATTCTTAAATGAAAAGTTTTTACGCTCATAAGTTTTAATTACACCAAAGAAAAAAAGCATCAAGCGTTATTCATATTTAATTAAAATTTGAAAGTCAAACCAAAAAGCTGAAGCATTTTAAGGCTGTAAGTAAATTTACCAAGAAATTTTCTTATTACTTGTTTGTATTCAAAAATATTTTTATGTTTTTAGACATGTAAAAAGTTTTGTTGATTTTTCTTGAAGCTTTATGGGAAATTAATTTTGAGAATTTCATGTATGAGTAGGAAAGTGACATACTGAATAATTGACCTTTTGATACTAAGAATTTACACAGTAGGTCTTTAAAATTTTTCCTCATCGTAAATTTTTATGCTGAAAAAAGATGAAAGATGGATTAGGTAAAAGAAAAATTACACAGATGGCTTTTTTCGGTGAACCGCAAATTCAAAGTTCAAAGTTAAAACAAGTTTATCCATAGATCTTTTTTAAAAGAAAAAGGTCAATGCTTTTTGAGCACAAAATTTATTCGCTCTTTAATTTCAAGAAATTTTTCTTTATAGCTACAAATTTAAGATGAAAAGTTAAATACCATAGACATTTTTAAATAAAATCAGAATAAACGAAGCGAAAGTGCTAATTAGAAATGCTTTACATTTCAAGAATTTTTATTTCTTATTTCTTCGTTTTGAAATTAAACATTTTTGTACGAAAATTAGTAAAATAAAAAAAAAAATTTCAATTTAACGGTCATTTTAATTTTGAATTTGTTTGTAAACAAATCTGGTCAAAATTCAAAATAAACAAAAATATTCTTTTGCACTTTTATTTTTTATAAAACAGTCCATTTAAGTTTTATTTACATTACAGTACCCTCTTAGAATATTGAACCATTTGCAAAAATATCACTGGAAGCAAAATCATTGAGAAAAAATCCTTTCATTTCAAGAAATTAAACGAGTGGGAAAGTGTCCGCCATAGGACGGATTACTTAGCGCATTATTTGGTGCCTAGATCAGTGTTATGTTGACAAATCACAGAGACTTATAGAGATTCGTTTGAGAAATAAATTTACACTTAAAAATAATTTGATCGAAATTAAATTAAGAATATAGGATAAACATATTTATAAATGTTTGATGCATGAAAGTACGGCGAGCGTTTTTAATTTGGTGCTTAATTTACAAGAGTCGAAAACCGTTTTACAAAATAACTAATCACTTAATTTAATTCGAATAAAAATAAAAGCCTAATCGATTAAATTTTAGTTTGGTTTTCAGTTGAAATTTTAATTTGTTTGCAATTGGTTTTAAATTTTTTGCAAATAAAATACCAAACGATTTCAGACTCTGCAATTTACAGAATCTTATGATAAATTTATTGATATAAAATTAACGGTTGAGTAATATTCAAAATATTTGAAAGTTCCAACATTTGCCGTTGGTGGCGCTGCAATCGTTTTCGCAGCTAACTTCGCGTTGTTTACATTTTCAATTTGGAAATTTTAAATTCGTAAATTTCCTAATTAATGCAATAAGTAACAACATTCTAATGAAGAATGCCGCCAATAACTCGATAGCACAAATCAAACACAGCAAACCGGAAGTCGCTAGCTATTGTAGTTTTTGAGATCTCATCCCTCACCAGCCAGCCAGCCAGCCAGCCAGCCAAAGTGAAGATATAAGCGGCATTGTTGTTCCAAAAATGCGCTAAAAATTTCCCTCTAACTTCCTAAAGAGCCAGCACAAAAGCTCCTTAATGAAAGAAGAATTTGTTTTACTCTCGAAACAAACTTTCTTAATACTTTAATTGGATTCACTTAGCGAAGAGAATGAAACGAAAACACAATAAGTTATCTACTCTACTCGCTTTCTTGCTTTAATAATAAAAAGAGTATCATCAGCAAAAATTAAACTTTGGAAAGTAATAAAAATCAGTATTGTTACTTGAAACTTTCTTTAGTTATTGTTGTTTTTTGATAGCGCGTAGTCCATTCAATTTTGGTATTTCTATCAAAATTAAGCCTTGAGCTATTTTGGAAATTTAATTAAAATCAAAAGCAAATCCAATCTCATCACACCTTTATCTTAATTTCATTCAAAGTTTCTTTTTATAATTTGATAAAGAAAATGACTTAAGAATTTACGTTTCTAAAATTTAATAGAAATTTATATGTCAGTAACAAAAAATTTCACCAGTTCAATAAAAATAGCAACTAAATCTCAATGTGAAGTAAAAGAAATTTTTAATTACTTTTCGTTTTTTCTCAAAGCTTATCGCACTCTGTTAAATAAAAGCATTTCTTAATGAACTTTCTACTTATATTCGTGAATTACAGGGACATCATTCCTCCTCTCAATCCGCCTTAGAGTCACTGAGATAATTTTTATCTAATTAAAATTTAATTTTGTCAGTACCTGCTAAAATAAAAGAAAAAGAAAATGAAATTTTTCGTTTTTTTTGTGATATCAAAAGTAGAAATGGAATAAAATATTTGAAAGGGCGTGAGTGGGTTAGATTTTATTCAAGTTTAAAAAGGAAGGAATTCTTTTTTGATGTTTTTGTGTCTTCTTAAAAAGAGAGATTATGATAAAAGATAAAATGTTTTCTATCTTTCTAAAATATCATGAATTTTTTATAAAATGAAAGGAAACTCAAAGGTTTTAAGTAAAAAACATCATGAAATGAAAAATTAAAAGGATGTCTCAGGTGCTTGTTGTTGAAGTCAAGGAAATTGATGAAATATGAGCAAATTTAATGAACCGATGACAACTACTGACCTATGATAAGCACAAAACACCCATAAAAAAGGTTTGCATAACTTTGAGCCTTTAATGAATCCCACATGTGTCGTATTTTTTGACAATGAAAAAAAAGTATGGTAATTTGGTTCAAATTTCATAAAAGCAGCAACAGGTCCATTAAGAATAATCTCATAAGAATGTAATGTAATGATTTGACAAAGGCCTTTAAAGGCTTGCCTATTATTTTCTCCAGAGATGTCATAAAAATTTCTTAACGACAAACGAGCTGCAAAAAGAATTGAATTTTTTTGAATTTTGAAAAAATCACGTAATTGACATAAAAATGGTCAATTAAATTTTATCTATCTAAAAAATTATTACTGAAAATTTTAATCAAAACAAAAGAAATTCAATGAATTATTTTTACTGCAAAAAATTGATTTTAAATTGGACTATAAAGAAGGAGCTTATGAACCACAATTTATAGAAATGACAGTTCAGTTGAGTGATTGATGAAAGTTTTTCCATTGAAAAATTCTTGAATGATTTTTATGTCATAGAAAAAATGACAATTTAAAAATATGAGAAACATGTGAGTAAAATATTTCATAAAGCATTCTATTTCGCATATTTATGACTTTTTTTATCATCTACATTGACTTCCTGCTTGCACTGTATGTGCATTTTTTCATTGCATTGCTCAACGACTGCAGTCAGTCATAATATTAGAAAGGAATGTTTGTTAATGTCATAAGAAGAACAAAAAAGTACGAGAAAGATAACAAGGATGAGATTAATGTTTATTTATAGTGAATAAAAAGCAGCAGCATTCCATGAGTTTTCATCTCATTTCAAAAGCTTTTTGCTTGCTGCTAATACTTTTTAGCTCGTTTTTGTCTTGAGTAAAATTTAGAACACAGCATTTGTGACATCATCTTAATTGAGAGACAAGCAAGTACACGATAGCAATTGCAATGCGATACACCTGAGCTAAAACTATTCGTTCTCATTGTGCCATAAAAGATGAGAATTTATGGATCTCAAGGTGGAAAATGTCGTGTTGTGAGTAAATGCAATCGCTTATGAAGTCATATTTTGATTATTTTTAAAGATGCAGCTGCAGTCAGTTGATCTACTTGAGATGAAGTTTCAATGAAAGTTTTAAATTATGTCAGAAATTTAACACCTGCTTCTTGTTGATTCACTTGAGTCTAAATGAAATTTCTATCATCATCAGCATTTGTTGACTCAACAGAAAATTCTTATTCTTATCAATCAATCAATCAAATCAGATTAAACTTTGTATGAACACAATCAAAAATAATTTTGACATGAATAAAAATTTTAAATGTGACAAGAATTTTTAAAGAAGAAGCAAAAAGTCCTTCGATGAAGTTCACTCAATAGAGCTTAAATGTGATTCAAATTTTATTCTATAGAATGTCACATGCTGAGTGAGTGAGAGGTGAAAAAGTCAATACAGACCAAATGTGGATCAAGTTTTTCAAACTCTTCAACTGAAATTCAACCATGCATGCAAATTTTATCAAACTTTAAAGCTTTTTTATCTAATTTTTAAAGCACATGCCAAATCTTATCAATTGGAACAGACTTGTTTGCTTTTTCATTCATCTGTTTATCTTCTTTCTCAATGACTCTCGGTTTCTATTCTAAAAATAGAAAATTTATCACCAAAATAACAACAATAAAAATAGAAAAGTGTGAGACTTTCAATTCTTTAGCTTTTTGTTACCAGCTGGCTGTCAAATGTCGTAATTTGATTTATATTTTGACATGATAGATTTTTAAAGGATTTCTTCTTCAAATTCACATTCAATTTTTGTTACTTTCAAAAGTGAATTAACTTTTGTATTTAGAATTTAAACTAAAAATTTTTGTGATTTAAAAAGAAGAAAATTTTCAAGAAATTTGAATTCTCAAAAGATAAAATTAATTTTGATAATATTTTGTAAATTTTTAAAAAAATCCATAAATCAAATTCTTACTTCCAAAGCTTTCCTTTTTTTAATTAAGTAAATGACTCAATTATTTTTTTACAAGTATTTGAAATTGGAAGCAGTTAAAGTCCTCATTTACTCTTCATGATGGACTCAAGTCTTTGACTTAATTATCTTTCCTTACCTTCTTCCTAACGAGATACAGAATGGACAAAAGATGAGAATACGACACTAATTATGTTAATTAAAGTCATCAATTTCTTATTTTTTCACATTTCTACCATTCTACTTTTAACTTGTCTGAATGAATGAATGATGAAGTGCTGAAAAGAAGAATGGAATGCAATGAAAAAGTGTCCTGAATAAATGGAAAGAAAAAAGAGACAAGATGTTGCTACTGTTGGATAAATGAATTGCAATTTTAAATTATAAAAAAGTAAATTTAAATCAACATGGGATAATGGAAAATGGAAATTAATTAAAAAATTTTACCCAAAAAGTTTCTAGTTGACTTTAAAACCTCTTTCAAAAATAAATGGGACTGTCTTTGATAATTTCTGTCCCTAGGAGATTTATGCTTTTCATTTATGTTAAAACTGATCCTTCAAAATGAATTCTATTAAACTTTAAAGATTTCAATGTAAATTAAAAATTGACATTAATTTTCTAAAAAGCATTTACTTTTCCTTAAATATGAAAATTGATCTAAACAGAAAGTTCTGAGAATAAAAAATCTTCAAAAGGGTTGCTTTATGTTTTTACATATGTAAATGATATTGATAGCACAGTTAACTTTTTGATTGGCAAACAAATTCCAAAAAATACATAAATTCAAACGTGGTATCATATTATCAAAGTATTGAGTTATTTTTAATATCTCAGACTCACTCAAGTTTTATTTGATAAGTCAATGATCTGAAAGGAATTTTATTACAAATCTTTGATTTGATTTTCATTAAATTTTTTTGTATCTTTCTAACAAGTTATCGATTATATTTTTGTGATAAGTTGGTCAAAAATTATGAATATATGAATAGAAAAATACATTTAGACTAACGCAGTTACTGAAAACGTTGAACACAACTTATTATAATTAACTGGGACAGTATAAGAGTTCGGAACGATGTTCCAAAAGTGATATGAGCGAAAGAAATTTAACAAAATTTCGTTTGTTTACATTTTTAGGCATTTGTAAGCAAAAGATTTTTGAAAATGTATGAAAATCGATGGTTTCTCATAGTAATAATTACTGTATTGTATTTTGTAGTTCATTTTAAGACGGATTGATAGGTAAACAAATCATTTCGATCAGTCAAGTAGTTTCTGAGATATGAGCATTTTAGTAAAAGTCTCCATTTTTGGTTAGACATTTTTGCTTGCTCATAACTTTTTAAATAAAAAAGATAATTGGATTCTGTTTGCGATTCTTTAAAGTACTTGAAATAAACTTAATTTACAGTATACTAGTGAATTTTTGTCAGTGGAAAAGTTTTGAGAAAATCACTTTTGAAATTCAATAGCAAAAAAAATTGATTTTTGTCAAAAGCTTTTGAGTGAAATTAAAAATATTTAATGAACTTGATGACTTATCAAATATGTCTCAAAAACAACTTATAAATAAGTAAAACATTATACTTATCACCGTTTGTCTTTTGGTCGTTTAGTTTTTGACAGAGTCCGAAACCATTACACGAATAACTAAAATTCAACTAATTTTTATTCGGTTAAAAATAAAACACTAACCGGTTAAAATTTAGTTGATTTTTAGTTGAAATTTTTAACCGGTTAAAATTGTTCTGATTAGTTGACTTTATCCGAACAAACAACTAAAAATCAACTAAAATTTTAACCGGTTAAAAATTTCCACTAAAAATCAACTAAATTTTAACCGGTTAAAAATTTCAACTAAAAATCAACCAAAATTTAACCGGTTAGTGTTTTATTTTTATCCGAATAAAATTAGTCGATTTCAAGTTATTTGCAACTAAAATTTCAAACGGTTTCGGACTCTGGTTTTTGAGAACGAGTGATTCAAACATAGTGACTCAAAAGTGTCTCATTTTTTTTTTTCGAACACCCTGATAAAAAAGAAGTAAGTTTGAAATTTAAATTTTTTTCTTTATTTCAGGAAATTGTAACGGTAGTAGTAAATTTAAAATATATGTAAGTTCAAGAGTCAAAAAAAGTTCAAAAAAATGTTAAGAAAAATTATAAAAGACATAGAGACAAGTTAAGTTTATATAATTCCAGCTGGATCAACAATTTATAACATTCATCGAAATAAAATTCTATGGGGCAAAGATGCTAATGAACTCAAACCAGAAAGATTTGAAAAAGAAAAATTTGATAAAATTCATCCTTATGCTTTCATATCATTCACTAAAGGTCCTAAAATGTGTCTAGGTTATCGCTATGCAATATTTTTGATGAAAATACAACTTGTAAATATACTTTTAAAATACAAAGTTAAAACAAGTTTGAAATATTATGAATTAAAATTTAAATCACAATTAACATTAAAAATAAAGTCAAGATTATTTGATTAGCCTTCAATTATTGTCCTAATTTTAAAAACAACCTTTAAAAATTTCTAAAAAAAGATTAATCTTTTGGATAATTGATAACAATATTTTTGCAATGAGAATTATTGTTTGTTTTCTCTTTGACTCTATAAATTTTTATCATTCATTGTCCTCAAAATAATCAGCTAATGATGCAATTTTATTTCACGCAATTTTTCTTGTTATCCATTGGTTTTTAATGGTTTTTTTGCAAAATTAACTAAATATTCTCTATTAAAAATTCTTAGCAAGTCATTTTTTTTGAAAAATTTTAAATTAGAAAATGTCTAGGTGTTGTCTAAACATTGGCCATTAACTTCAAAGTCATAATAAGACCATGAGATAACAGACGTTGTTTTTAAAAATTTCAAAAAAAAATTGCGAATGGAAAAGACCTCAATTAATCATATAATCTCAATGAATTGTTTTGTTTTTCTTCTTATCGAGGTTGATTTTTTTTTGCTTTATCGATGAAGTACACTTAGATAAAAAATATTTTATTTTTTGAATTCTGTATAAAAAGCTGTTTCAATTAATGAAGCTTCTTAGTACATTTTAGAATAATGGCTTCGTTAGTTTTGATTGCTATCGTGGGAATAATTTTCCTCTATCGTATTTATAAATATTGCTTTTATCGTCCTGAAAATTGGCCACCTGGACCACCACGCATTCCTTTTGTTGGAAGCTATTTTATGCTGTTTCTTCTTGATTTTAAAAATTTACATATTGCTGTTCAAAAGCTCTGTAAATACTATAAAAGCGATGTAGTTGGTTTTTATGTCGGCAACACTTTTACAATTGCAACGAATTCACAAGAAACAGTTAGAGAAGTACTTTTTAATCCCGATTTTGATGGACGTAATGATGGACTTTTGGTACGCTTAAGAAATGAAAATTTTAATCGAAACGGAATTTTTTTTATTGACAATCCTTATTGGCAAGACCAACGTCGATTTACATTGAGAAATTTACGTGATTTTGGTTTTGGAAGAAGATTTGAAGAATACGAAATTGAAGTGAAAAATGAGATAGAAAATTTTATTAATTTAATAAAAGAAGGTCCAAAATATTCACATGAAATGAACATTATGAAAAGCGATGGATCGATATTATTACCAAAAGCATTAATTGCCTGCATGAGCAACTGTTTCCTTCAAATTGTGGCAAATGTCCGAATTCAACGAAGTGAACAAGAAAAATTATTCAAGTGAGTTTATTTTAATGACTTTTTTATCTTAAAGTAACTTTGATTCATTTCATCCAGAGCTGGATTTGGTTCATTCGAATTTCAATTTTATTCTGATGAATATGGAAAATCATTTGGCATTTTTCCATGGCTTCGATATTTATTGCCCAACCTATCACGTTATACAAATTTAAGAAATGGATCAATGAAAATGTTTAATTTCATGAAGGAATTTGTTGATAAGCAAATTGCAACCTATGAAGAAGGACACATTAGAAGTTTTATGGACACTTATATCAAAGAAATCAATGAAGCTGATGGAAAAGATCGAGGTTATTTGTATGATCAAATGGTCATGATTTGTACAGACTTTCTATTTCCATCTTTATCAGCAATTGAAATTCAAGTGTCTTTTTTGCTAAAACATTTACTTTATCATAACGATATAATGATAAAAATTCAAGAAGAAATTGATGACGTTGTTGGACAAGGACGATTGCCAAGTTTAGATGACCGAATCAAGTGAGTATTATCAAAATGCATTGAAATGAATTTCCTAATTAGATAATTTTTATCATATCATTAGTTTGCATTATACTGAAGCAACTTTAAGAGAAAGTTTACGATTTTATACACTTGTGCCTTCATCTGTTCCACATCGCGTGCAATTGTTGACACAAAATTAGGTGGTTATGATATCCCAAAAGATTCATCTATTTTACCAAGCCTCTTTTCACTGCACACATCGAAGCAAGTTTGGAAAGATCCTGAAAATTTTAGACCCGAACGATTTTTAAACTTAAAAGGACAATTGTGCTTGAAATATGACAAATCATTGCCTTTTGGAGGTGGAAGACGATTGTGTGCTGGTGAAACTTTTGCTAGAAACACAATGTTTTTATTATTCGCATCGTTACTTCAAAATTTCAATGTTAAACCTGCTAACGGTGTTTTGCCTAAATTAGATGATGACGATTGTGGTCTTGTAAGAATTCCAAAAGACTTTTGGATTAAATTAGAATCGAGATAAAATAGAAATAAAAATATTGAAAAATTTTATTATTTGACGTTTTTATTGTTTCCAGTGAGAAATTTTTTTCAGCCAGAGTTCAAAAATGGGCAACTATTAAAAATACTGGAATATACTCGATTTTTATATGAAATATAAGTCGGATAGTCTGCGGCCAGACTAAATTTTGTCCACTTCAGAGGAAATATTAGAAAATTCCGGACCTAATTTTTACAGGGCATGAAAGTTTGATAACAAAAGTCTTAAAAAGTTAGAACTAAAATATTTAAAAACGATATGAATTTTACTAAGTATTTTATTATTCCATCAAATAATAATGAAGATTTCTTTTACTTACATGTATCAAGTATAAAGTCAAAAGTTTTCAATAACATGTAAGTAGCATAAGAGATAATCTCCAATCAATAGTAATGAAAAGAAAACTTTTTAATTTCATAAAATTGAAAACTTTTAATGTTATAATCATGATCAATTCTTTTTTCTCATCTGATTGCTTCCTGTCATGAGACGAAAAAATGAGATTAAATTAAAAGTTCTTGGTAAAAAAAGCAATTCAAAAACGATGGATGAAAAATCCAATTTCATGGTAAAAAATATAAAGCGGCAGGAAAGTCGCTTGTCGAACAGGAAAAACGTCTTGAAAGAATAAACGAAAATCAATATGATGGATGTAGCCAATAGAAAATGATACAAAAAATAATAAAAAGAAAAATATTTCATGTTGATCAAAAAATCACAAACTCTTGGGTCAAAAAAAGAAAACAGAAGAAAAATAAAAATTGACTTTTTTGTGTCAAAACAACACGAACGTTGCTTTAGGATTGAAATATTTATTATTTGGTAATGTGAAGACATTTTTGCGATATGACGAAAGTTGATAAGTTAAAAATGAAGTCAAAGAAAAAGAAAGAAAGAAAAGTTTTTGTTTAGTTATGAGAAAAGTTTCAAGGAGGCATAGAAATCAATGCCAGAGGTTAGTTGTTGAGTTTATTTTGGTAATATTGAGAACATTTATTCAAGAACATCAATTTTTCTTTAAAAAGAATAAGATTCTTATTGCCAAAGTTGTTTATTCGTATTTCACATGAAAAAAAGAAAAAGACGCTTCAAAGTTTGAATAGAAAATTCTTTACAATATGAACTGCATGAGATAAATTACAGCTAGTTGTGTGATCTAAATGAATAAGTAGAGTGATTAATTTTACTTTAACGTCAATGACATTTAATGAGCGTTTTTAGATAAGCAGCTAATGAGATTTTTCTAATTAAATCTTATATTTTCTTTCAAGATTATCCACGTGTACATACAATACAATGATATTTTTATTAGATAATTAAGAATTCAGATCACGCAATACAATCAGTCTGATGCTATATTTTAATCACTAGATACATAATTGATCCAATGAATTGGTAGAATTCTTTCTATTTGCAGTACAAATTCAAAGGTCTTTAAGCTGTATCATTCATTCTATAATGACTTCACTGAATTATTGAGATAAGATTCTTAAGAAATGCGTGGGATAATGAATGAACTGAAGTAAAATAGCAAGAAGAAATAACGTAAGGTTAAAGAATAAATTTATTCTTCAATGAAAGTTATAATAGTCCACAATCAAAAGTTGTCAGGTTTAAGTTCGAAAAATTCAAACGATTTTTCGAAAAATTTTAAATTTTTTCACATCCCTTTTTCGAAAACAAAATTTAAATTGAAAATAATTTTCTCTCTTTATCTTGATTTCTGACTCTTCATAAACACTTTACAACATCAAGTAATAATTTTTAAAATCAATTTGGTATTTATAAATATGTGCAAACGCTTTAATATTGATTTTTATAATAAATTTAAAATTGAAAAAAATCTTGCGTAGTTGCACACCATCAATGAACTTCGAAAGTTTTCAAAGTTCTGTTAATGACCGTTATTTTTTCGTTGTGGACAACCAGGAAAGTTGTTAATCTTTTTGATAGAATTAAAAAACAAACATATCTTAAAATATAACAAAATGATTGATTAATTTTACCACTAATAATCTTCAAAATCAATTTTAAAAGCTGTCCTTTATAAACACCATGTTTACAATGCCTTAAATATTGAAAATTGATAAACGACCACAAAGTGTGTTCATGAATGATTAATTAGTGTAATTAGAAGCAATAACAGACATAAATAATTGTTCCAGTGTGATTTACTTTCTGACTTTCACCTGCTGCTGCTCATTTTAACAACCTCATCAATTTTGTTTGTGTCAATTTATAGTGCCGAGTGCAGAGACCGTTTGCGGAGATTTATATTGATTGTTGAAAATTATTCATTGTCAAGGTGAATTTTGAAGGTCTAAAAATGGGCGTGAATTTTACTACTGATTAATCTTAAGAATTAAAATTCAAATGAGAAAATTAAAGTTGATTACAGTAGAACAAAATTGGTAACTGCTTCTAATAAGTTGAATCATTTCCTTTATCCGCTAGTTTTTGTGTGAGGATCTAAACGTGATGATAAAAAGATTACCAAATAGATAAAGACTTTTTGGTAAAACTTTAAAAGTTGTTTCTTTTCCTTCATTTAACTAAAAAGTTTTATTGGAAAAAAGAAAAGTTTTCTTGCTATTCCTTGCTTATTTCTCATTTAGTATGTGTTTTGGATTTTCATCGATGATAAGAGTCAATTAATTTTGTTCGTGCTGTAATTTTAGGAAATAAACTTGCGGAATATAGTTTATTATAAAAATAAATTATGTGTTAAGGAAATTTGACAAAAATTATTAATGAATTTTCTAAATAAAGTTTTCGTTTTTCCTATTTTTGATAATTAAAAAATATTCAATGTTAGAGAGACAATTAAACAAATTCAATGTCAAGACAGCACTAACTGACCTACAGCTGTGTGCAAGATAAAAACAGAAAGTTGAACTGATTGGAAAACTCGTGCTTCTTTCACTGGAATATTCGGCTTTTTATTGCGCATGCTTCAAATTTTCTCCTCATTTTCCCCAACATCAAAATTCATTCAACATGTTTTCAATCAACTTTCTTAGTGATTCATTTTTGACTTTCTTCATTTGTTCATCCAAAATATGTCAGTGGGTTTTAATTTGAAAAATGTGATGATGAAAATAGCTTTTCTATTGACACACGACCAGATTTATTGTTAATGAAGTGCCTAAAGTGTCATTCAACTACGCAATCAAAAGATTTTTTCAAACAATCGAACACAGTTGGTTTTTATGGAACTTTTTTGACTTTAAAGCTTCGATCTCGGCTTATCAAGAGAAAAAGTTTTTTTTTAAATTGCTTGAGTGCTTTCACCCTTATTTCTGTGTCATTTCACTTCTTTATTCGCAAGTGAATTGCTTCAGGCAAAACATATGACACACATCATGTATTACATTAAACATTCATATCTAACAGAATTCCACAGCGGATGAAAGAAAGTTTAGTTGGAATGTATCAACAAGTCAACAACAACAACAATAATAAAGCAAGAGCATCTGTCTCGATGTCATGCCATAATAAACGATTATGAACACAAGCAATTCTAATTGATGAAGTGAATCACACACGCGAGCATTGAATAGTGATAAAATGAAAGCGACACATGTACTGAGTGATAATTGATTATTGATAGCAGTCTGTTACAACCACAATGAGTATTTAAGCAGTATCTCGACATAAAAATTGATTATGAGACAGATTAGAGCAGAATAGCGTAGAAGACGAGACATGAATTTTAATGTCAATATTGCTAATCGATATCTAATGTGAAGTGAATAAATAAAATTTGTCGTGATGGAAATTCAAACAAGTATTTTGGGAATTAAATTGAGTTGAAAATGTCACTGAGTTTTATAATCGAAAAATCTCATAAGAAATGAAATTTCATCGAAATTTCAAAAGTAATAAATTGGATTATTTGTCAATTATTCTTATGTCAACATTTCATTTCTTAGGAAAATCAATAGAAAATGTTTTGATTTTGCTCTAAAAATAATTGAAATTCTTTAAGATAATGAAAATCTTTGGTTATATTTATACCTTCATGAAAAAGCTCTTCAATTTTACCCTTGAGCACTTCATAAAGTTCAATGATCATTTTAATTTATTCTGATGTTGAGATGCCGACATTCTTCATTCTTCCTCCCAAATCAAATTAAATCAACTTGCTGTCTATTCATCTTTTATCGTAAAGTAATCTAATGAATTTCCATAGAGAACCATAGTCGTTGTTGGAACATAGTAACAAGTTTTATCATGAAAAAGCTGCTGGCACTTTAAAGTGACAAACATAAGTTATAAGTAGTAGTTGTTGTTGCTTCGGTCCTTTTAAGATCATTAATCACAATTAAATCAAATTAATTCAAAAACATTAATTTCAATTTTCTATCAAGCATAGAAAGAAGAAACTTTCGCATGACGAGAGCTTTTAATGAACTACACACTTTGCTTCGTGTCTAATATTGAAAGTGTTTTTCAAGATGAAAATAAACATTTTCGAAGAAATTTTCTTCAACCACTTCCCTTTACTGCTTAATTAAATTTTTATTTTGTCCCTTTATATTAAACATTTGACAATGATTTTTTTATGTCTTACTTGTCTGCTATAGTAAACAGAACCCTTTAAAATGAAGCTAACAACAATGTTTTAAAGCAAATGAAAAAATTTCTATGGAATTTTTCATTTTTTATTTTCATTCATTTTATGTCATTTGAAATCAATTTCTGCACGTCTGCTGATGAATGTCACACACTTTGAACATTAATCTGAATGGACAAAAGTGACCCATTAACATTTTTTGTGGATTTCAATCCACGATGCGTGAAAATAAAGTTAGGAGGACAGCAATAGACCTTAAAAAAGCTCAAACTTTTCTGCTCTGTCAAATTTAAAAAAGAAGATTTTTGGGCGATTTTTACTTCTTTTTTGTGAGTGAAAGTGAAAATTGAGTTGTCTTCTATTGTTAAGTTTGACAGTAAGACAAATAACCAAAGCTGCAAAAAGAGTTCAAGTTCATTGAATTTAAATCGAGTTATTATCGAGAATATTAAATCAATTTATAATAAAAATTCCATTGCAGTCATCGTGGAATCTTCTCTAAAGAATTCATAATTAAAATTTTTCCATCTCTTGGTATTTCTATAGAAAACCATCATAAGTTGAAAGTCAAGGAAAAGCTTAAAGTGATTGTTGCATCATTTTTGTATTTAATGAAATGAAATTCTCATTAAGAAAGTTTTTCTTGTGATTAATGAATGAATGTCCTTAAGACAACAAACCGAGAAGTGATAAAATTGTAATAAAAGTCATAATATTGTGTGAATAATCTTGTCATTATTTTGTGCAGAAAACTTAATAATCTCAGTAAAAGAAAAGTATGAAGAAATTGTTGTAAACTTTCCTTCACTGATTTTGACTTTATTTCATTTTCTGTTGCTACTCTTAGCCACTAATTGGAATTACATTATTAATATCATCGCTAGTTCATCTTTCTACTTCTCAAGCGTTTTTCTGTGGTTTCCAACAAAATAATTGAATTAAAAAGTTTTATTGGAAGCAAATTCTACTACAGAAACAGCAGCAAAAATGTCGAAACTTGTAAAATTGTCCCAAAATTTGAATTTATCACTGTATTGCTTTTCTATAGAAAATATGTCATGAAAATGAATGCCACAAAAGTTAATATTTATTAAAGTATTTTGAAAATCTTTAACTTTCACCACATATTTTTGTTTTACATAAATATGCATGCACAAACGGCATGGAATTGATAATTTCTGAAGATAATTTAGGCAAATAAATCATGTTGAAGAGGAAAAAAGTTTTATTTGGGTCAGCATCTCATTTGATTGCTTTGAATGGCAAAAATAAATCCAGTTGTTTGTGCGTTTTGCACGTTTTGTTCATTTGTCAAATTATTGATTAGCATCAGCAGCAACAAATTTGAGGTTTCCCTTTAATTTTCATCCTTTCAAAGTGAAAATTTTGATTAAAGAAAATTGAAAATTGTTTGATAAAAACCTAACAAATTAAAATGACGATTTTAAATATTAGCAGCCAATAGAATGGTATAGAAAAATTTTGATGAAGATTGATAAGCAGAAAATATCAGTTCTAATTTAGTTAAAATTGCATAAATTAAATTTAGCACTATCCAAAACTTTATAAATTTAGAAAGTTATATTTTCTTAGAAATTGTCATCAATGATGTTTATTGTTTGGAGAATTTATTGAAATTAAAAGCTGCTAATGAGAGAAATTATAGCTAATTATTGACTAATTATTTCCGCTTTCTTCTTTACATTTTCAACTTAAAAATATGGAAAACAAACTGAGTAAATCAACAACATTTATTTAAATATTTTCTATTAATTACTCGAACATTTTCCAACAAAATATTTCACAATTTAACTTTTATTTCTTTAACAATTTCATATGATTCGAATTTAAGTTTGGACAGTTGAAAATGATGAAATTAAAGAAATAGAGTAATAAATTTATGATGATTTTTAAAGCTTTAAAGATTGATAAAAATGTGAAAAATGTCATGTTGTATTCAAACAAGTCACAAGATCAATGCAACACGTACATGAAAAATCGACATTTTCATCTTATCCACATTTTCATGTCTTTAGAATTTATTCATGTGTGTCAGATTCATATTTCAATATCAATGTACAGAAATTATCGACGATGATGCTGTCAATGAAGAAATTTTCAATTTCTTATTCATATGCAAAAATAAATCAGTAAACTTGTCACCTACAAATGTGGTTTATGTTCTGACACTTTTAAATTTTTCACTTGAATAAAATGTAAGGAATTTTCGAACAAAAGCCGATAAAACCTCATGAGAATGTCACAAACTGTTGTTGTTGTGTTGAGAAAGTTAATCAGAAACTAACTGCAAATATTTTATGTATGTAATTAAATTCACTCATGATTTGTGTATTCAAATATTTTACATTCTATTCCAAATTACTTTTCCTTTTCATTATCGAGTTGAAAGAAGAAATTGCGATGAAAATTTTAGAGTGAGTTTTTGCATCTATGCAATTTTCATTCAATTCCCAATGTACTGCTTTACATGTTTATAAAAGTTTTTCATAACTTTGCGCTCATCGTGTATTGCTCAACTGAATAAGTCATGAATGCATCAACTACTTATGCTGCAAAGAATAAATATTTGCTTTTTATGAGATTGCGAGCATCTTTCGATTGTGTGCAAATGATAAAGTTGAGTTTACTCTCAATATTCTTTCTTGCTCCCCTTTCTTAAGGTAAAAGAGCCTTGAGCTTCATGAAGCATCAAATTTTAATCGGAATTTTCTTTAAATTTGTTCAATTGACTTCAATTTGTACAAACAAAGATTTTTGCAATCTGAATCAATGAAAAATGAACTCAAAAAGTTTCAAGTCACTAAAAATTTCATCACGTTGAGAGAAAATTTATTTCAGTTCATTCTTTTGGCAATTCACTTCTCACAAAGATGCAACTTGTGATATGAAGTAAAAATAGTGAAGAATTTTCTTCAAAAGAACACAAAGATCAAACAACACACGATCATGAAATTTGTAATTTTTCAAATATTTCACATTGTGACATGTTTCGAATCTATCTTAAACATAAGTCAGAGAATCTTCCGCTTTAAAGGTGAAAAAGTGCTTTTGAGGTCGGAAGTATATTCATGAATAGCGGATATGACAAATACCGAATTAAATTATTCATGAGCTTAAATTTTTCACGTTTGCAACAGACTTAAATTTTAAATACAAATAGAACTTTAATGTTGCTTTAATTTTCACACTCTGTTGAGCATTTCATCGTAAGAAAGTAAAATATTAAACAGCAGGAAATTTTTAAAGGCCTCAGGATAATTTTTGTTATTTTTACTGTGAAAGCAAGCGCGAGTTTAAAAATTTTTATACTAAATATTTATTTTAAGGATTAAAAAAAGCTTTAAATATTTATTTATGTGATGATTCTTTCAAAAATCAACATTGACATTGAAGTCAAAATTAATTTTTTGAATTTTTATTTTTAGAAAAAAAAATGCAATAAAACAATTTTCTAAATTTCAAGATGATGATAGAAATGATGTAATTAATCTTATGAATAATAAAGAAGTTTTTTAATTTTTTTATTACGTTTTAGAGTCAATTATAAAATTATTTTACTTTAATTAAAATTTTGATCTCTTTAGTAACGTAAACAAAGTGAAAACTTTCTGAGAACTTACAATTAAAACGTATTTTAAGTTAATTCAATGGAAAGATTATCTCATTCAGAATGTCTCCGAGGTAACTCTTTTCTGAGACCATAAAACGTAATTGATGATGATGTTGCTATTCCTAATTATGTAATGGAAAATTTTTAAGGGAAATTAATTAACCTAATTAAAAATCTCTCAAATTATTTAAATTATAGACCAGAAAATAACTAAAAGGAAGTTTAAATTATTGAATTTTATCCTAAATGAAATGAAAAACTTTATTTTTAATTACTGTCAAATTTCATAAATGAAGGAAGAGAAAGTTTCATGCAATGCATTCAAATTTCTACAAACAAAAATTAAAATGAAAACTTGTCCTGCATCATACGACAATCTAATTTTTAATAAACCTCATCAAAACAAATTTCCCAAAGCATTTCAAGTTGTCAAAATTGCATGAAATTCAAAAGCACTGACCTGAATGATGAAAACTATGAAAATTTCTAAAGAACTCATTTAAATATGATGAATGGTAAATTGTGATATACATTGACAGTAAGAAGCTTACACAAATCTCTTTGTATCAATAAAATTTACATGATAAAATTCAGTTTCGTCATGCAATATGTTTTTAAGGCCATTGATAACTGTGAGAAATAATGCAAATGTTGTTAGTAAAAATATTTAATGACACAAGAAAAAATTACGGAAATTCATATGATAAAATAACAAAGAGTCATTTGAAGTAGTTTTTGTCTTATCTTTCCAGTGTCATTTTTATCTATCAATTAGTACATGTGTCGCTTTCACTTTATCACTATTCAATGCTCGCGTGTGTGATTCAGTTTATCAATAAGAATTGCTTGTGTTCATAATCGTTTATTATGGTATGACATCGAGACAGATGCTCTTGCTTTATTATTGTTTTTGTTGTTATTGACTTGTTGATACATTCCAACTAAACTTTCTTTCATCCGCTGTGGAATTCTGTTAGATATGAATGTTTAATGTAATACATGATGTGTGTCATATGTTTTGCCTGAAGCAATTCACTTGCGAATAAAGAAGTGAAATGACACAAAAATAAGGGTGAAAGCACTCAAGCAATTTGAAAAAAAAAAACTTTTTCTCTTGATAAGCCGAGATCGAAGCTTTAAAGTCAAAAAAGTTCCATAAAAACCAACTGTGTTCGATTGTTTGAAAAAAACTTTTGATTGCGTAGTTGAGTGACACTTTAGGCACTTCATTAACAACAAATCTAGTCGTGTGTCAATAGAAAAGCTATTTTCATCATCACATTTTTCAAATTAAAACCCACTGACATATTTTGGATGAACAAATGAAGGAAGTCAAAAATGAAGCACGAAGAAAGTTGATTGAAAACATGTTGAATGAATTTTGATGATGGGGAAAATTAGGAGAAAATTTGAAGCATGCGCAATAAAAGCCGAATATTCCAATGAAAGAAGCACGAGTTTTCCAATCAGTTCAACTTTCTGTTTTTATCTTGCACACAGCTGTAGGT
>CM031381.1:1476361-1535360 GCA_018290095.1 Polypedilum vanderplanki | reverse complement strand
TGCAATATATTTATGCACAATAATGAAGAAAGTTCAAGGAGGAAAATGAATAATGTATGCATATATTGCGACATTGTGCGACTTATTTTAAAGGGAAATGAGGTTAAAGCTAAAGCATGATATTGCGCTGTTAGTTTTGAATGATAATTGCTAAAGACATTATTTAATGCTATTTGTGAAAATAACAATATTTGCTTTGTTCTCAGAATTGTTCAGTAGAGCGAACAAGAAAATTAAGTAAATCCGAGCACGAAGAGCTTTACACAAGGAGTAAGCACTTGACAGACACAAAATCCATCAGTCTTGATTTTTTCAATTTAATATTAAGTAATCTTGAAATTTAATATTTGATGAAAAGATAGAAATAAAATGTTCATACTGTGAGTGCTCAACAAATACACACAAAAATGTCCACTCCTCCATATAAAATGCAAATAAACAAAAGAAAGAAAAAATCAATAGAAAGTCCAACGAAAGTCACATGACGCCAGAATTGTTGTATACATAACTAAACATGATGGGAAAGTCTCTGCGTAGATCAGAGGACTTTGTGTCTCAAAGTCAAGAATAATTTGCTGTTGTTGTGCAAAAATGAAAGAAAAAAACCTAAGAAAAGACGTTTTTCCAGTGTCATTTTTATCTATCAATTAGTACATGTGTCGCTTTCATTTTATCACTATTGAATGCTCGCGTGTGTGATTCACTTTATCAATTAGAATTGCTTGTGTTCATAATCGTTTATTATGGCATGACATCGAGACAGATGCTCTTGCTTTATTATTGTTGTTGTTGTTGACTTGTTGATACATTCCAACTAAACTTTCTTTCATCCGCTGTGGAATTCTGTTAGATATGAATGTTTAATGTAATACATGATGTGTGTCATATGTTTTGCCTGAAGCAATTCACTTGCGAATAAGGAGTGAAATGACACAGAAATAAGGGTGAAAGCACTCAAGCAATTTGAAAAAAAAAACTTTTTATCTTGATAAGCCGAGATCGAAGCTTAAAGTCAAAAAAGTTCCATAAAACCAACTGTGTTCGATTGTTTGAAAAAATCTTTTGATTGCGTAGTTGAATGACACTTTAGGCACTTCATTAACAATAAATCTGGTCGTGTGTCAATAGAAAAGTTATTTTCATCATCACACTTTTCAAATTAAAACCCACTGACATATTTTGGATGAACAAATGAAGGAAGTCAAAAATGAAGCACGAAGAAAGTTGATTGAAAACATGTTGAATGAATTTTGATGATGGGGAAAATTAGGAGAAAATTTGAAGCATGCGCAATAAAAGCCGAATATTCCAATGAAAGAAGCACGAGTTTTCCAATCAGTTCAACTTTCTGTTTTTATCTTGCACACAGCTGTAGGTCAGTTAGTGCTGTTTTATCCTCGAATCAAGCTTGTCGTTCTTTTTCGGTGCTGATGAAGTTAAAAAAGTTTTTTGTGAGAGATAAAAAATGAGAATTTAAAAGTTGGACTCTGAAGTTTTACATTTTATTTTTATGTTTCGGTTGATTTGATAGGAGAAGGTTCAGTAAAATTTTTTGGTTGGGTTAAAGGACCAATGACTGATGAAATGAATAAAGATAGAAGCAAATAAAACTTAATGAACAGAATAAAGAGATAAAAACTGAGATTAACGTAAATTTGTTGAATGCAATGAATAAGAATTGTAAATAAAAAAAGTGTTGGTTTTAAAAATTCTATGTGTAGAAAGCTTTAATAAAAAAAAAAGAAATAGCAGACGAATTTATGTTTGCATTAAGCTAATAAATTGTGCATAAGTTTAATGAAGTTTTTGGATGTGTTTCAAGCCAAAGTTTTTATATTAAATGATAAAAAGGGCCATTCGAATTCACAGAAGGCAGAAAATGTGAAGTTCAAGGTGAATTCTTAGCGTTATAAACAATTTTAATAATTAATTCTGAATGTACTGCGAGTAAAAATATTACAAAACTACTGCACGAATTTTACTGCAATCTGCAGTAGATTTAACAAAAAATTATTGAATTTTAAATGTAAAAACTTTTTAGTGTTGAAATTCAGAATAAAAAATTCTTACTTAGTGTCAAAAAATTGTGATTTTGTGCTTTAAAGTCTGAAAGATTTTTAAAGAGTAAAAAAATTAATTTAACTTGAAGATTTTTTTGTGAGGGATTAAATTAATGAAAATTCCTGCAAAATAATTCAAAAAAGGAGCGAAAGCCATAATAATTAGAAGTTTATTCAAAAAATTCAAATTAAATTCAATTCAGTAGACTATGAATGTCATTAAGAGACTTATAAACATAACAATAGTAGTGTGAATTTTTCCCTTCTTCGATATTTTCCTTCATTCAATCTTAAAGACTCCATGTCGACTCTTTAAAGTATAATAAAAACTCATATTTTTGTGATACATATTAAACAGACACGAAAATATAAAAAAAGAGAAGAATTTTGGGTTTTTTTATTCTTTTCAATTCATACATTTCCCTGCCGTCACATGAATATTTAACGGCACGAGGTGAAGTGAAAAATATTCAAAGCGCTACACGAGAAAGAAAAAAGAATATTTTTTGACATGATATGGTGTTCAATTACAAATAGAGTTGTCATCAAGTGAATTTTTTTTTCGGGGATTACTGGAACGAGCAATCGATCAGCATTTCTCCCTAAATATACAGAAAAAGGTTAGATTAAATGATTTGTTACATATCAATAAATTCAATTCACATTTCATTCATGTATGAATTCAAAAGAGAACAAAAAATAATTCACCTCAATTTACCTTCATTTTCAACAATAAAATATAAAAAAAACTTTTTAAAAAGCGTAGGTGATCGATTATGTGTGTTATAAAATGCGAGATTTAATATGTATTTTTCTGGTGAATTGAAGAAGAAAAAAAAGAGAGAGAAATTTATTTCCTCAAGGGGAAAACGAAGCAATTGAAAATGTTTTGTGAATGTTTATTCAGTGAGCGTTAAAAGTACACATATATCTTCGATTAGTGAATTTAATTTACTTACTCTTACACTTTCGCTTTAGTGCGTGTAAAACCAAAAAAGCAAAAATCGAAAATAAATTTAAAGAAATCAACAAATTGAAATTTTTACTGACTCTCGATATTCTTTAATTGCGAGTATTTAATGATGTTTTCTTAATAAGTGATCTAATTATTGTTGTTTAATTAATTAAATAATTGCGTGTTAATTGAATGTCGATTCCTTACGAAAAAGGGCACAGACAAAACGAAGTTTTTATGGTGTGAATCGAGTAATTGTTATGATAATTACAAATTAAAGTGATAACCGAAAGGAAATTGTTTCAAAATGTTTACATTTTCTGTGATCTTGAACAGATCAAAACAGATTAATAAAATGAAATTTTCAACATTAAATCAGCTGATTTCCGAGATTTCTTATCCTAAAATTCTATTTTAATCTTATGCATGAAGAAATTTCTTGAAGGCGATGAAACTCTATTTATAATTTCAAAGAGGAAAGGTAAAAATACTTACTTATCTACTGAAATTAAAGCATATACTAGTATCCATCAATGAGTCTTTAGTTTATTTGCTTTTTAAATTGCTAATTTTGCCAATTAAATTTAATGTAGAATTTTTCAAAATATAAACATAAACAAAGAATGTAAACAAATAAAAATAAAATTTTATAGAGCAGAAATTTTCTAAAAAACCTTCAAAAACTTCTATAATAGCATAAATTACTTAAAAGAAGAAAAAAGGCAAAAGTATGCACTTAAAGATATAATATAATCAAAGATCTATTTAATATTAACTCTTTTTTTAAAGAAAACTCAATCTTTTACGAAATCACGCAAAATTGCTAAATAAATATTCACTTCACATGTGAAAAATAAGCAATAAAAATCAGTCTGCCTTTGATATAAAGCATAAAGTTCATATATCACACAACATAACAACATAAGGGCGAATAAAGCACCTCCTCTTTTTATTCAGTTTCATAAAATAAATTTAATCGACATATTACAATGTAAGAGAGTGAGAAAATTCATTGAATGTACCAAAATGAGATTTTCGCCCTCGTTCATATGTTTGTTCGCACAAAATATACACACAATTCACTTATCGTACATCTTACACAGCCTTTTTTTCGCAAATGCTTTATTATTATTTTTATTTGAAATGTAATTTTGTTTTAAAATAAATTACCGTCAAATAACAAAAAGCACGAGCAAAAAGTAAAGGAAATTTTTAAAGCATGTTACAGCTTATAATATCTTTTTGCTCATTTTAAAAAATTGCTTTCAAGTGTAATTCAATTTCTGTAGAAATGTAAGTTGTGAAAAAGCATATATTTATGGAGTACATTGCACATTAAACGCTATAATGAATGAAAGTCCTTGAAATAAATAGACTAAGTGCATTTTATGCTTTAATTTTAATGCATTTGCAAGGACTGAGACATTCACACCCTATTTTGACGCGATATTTTCATTATATGATGGGAAAATATAGGCGTGAGTGATGCATATGAGAGATAATTGACAATCGATGCGTGAGTGGTCTGTTTATAATTGCTATTAGATTAGGGATGGTTTTTTGTTCAATTTTTAGTCTAAATTTTACGGATTCATTAATTCTAAATTATTCCCCACAATTTTTAGGCTTTTTTGGTTGAATGTTCATTAGAATTTGATTATGACTGGTATTTTGCATAAAATTTAACACAAAAACAATCCATGACGGCGCTCATTAAGTCAAAAGTGTACCCTATACAATTATCTCTTATACATTCCATAAAAAATCAAAAGCTTCATTCTTTCACTTCAATGTTTAGCATAAATGATAGAAAATCGACGGAGTAAAAAAAGTCTACGCATATAATTAAATTAAAGCTCAGAAGAAAATGTGCGAATTAATTCATATCCTACAATATGTATAATATTCAAAAGAATAATAATTTCTATAAGGAGAACTCGATTTGGCGCTTATTTGTATTCATACATAAGAAGAAAAGAGAGAAAGATAAGCTCATTTTCTCTTGGTCTGTATTTTTCGTGCCATTCATAGCGAGCAAAAAAAGTAAGCTTGCTTGCGGAAAAAAGATTAAAGTTGAATTTAAATGTTTTTAAGCAAAAAATTTGAATTTTTCTTTTGATGTTTATGGACATAAAAGAATTTTTAATTCTTAATCAGATATGATTTTATTAAAATGTGAAAAACTTTTGGGTTTTATCCAGAAATTTCAATCACTAACAAAAATTTTTCTGCCAAAAAAGACATCAACAGCAGAAGGCCCAAAGCAATAAAACTTAATGATTGGCAATTAAAGCATATACCTATGGAATAACTAAAACAGTGTGAAAATAAAGAAATTAATTTCATAATTAGACTGTAATGTGGTCTAATACAATAAATATGTGTCACAAGCTTCATTCATTGTTCTCTTCTTAATTTATGTGTTACAAACAAGCACTGTGAGCTTTTAATTAGTTTAACTATAGCTACAGCAGTGAAATAGATTAAAAATGAATGTCGGAAATTGAAATGATGCAATTTTATGTCAACTGTAATTTAGTTCAATTGAAGTAATCACTGATGCAGCAATTTATGCTTTCATGCATCAGAAAATTGCTATGAAAAGAAAATCCTCTCTAAGTCTTACCTTCACAATTTTCTCTTAAGATGATGAGCAAAGAAATTGCAATTTTTAGTGCATTACAATCTTTCAAAAAGTGCTTCGTTTCAATATGCTTAGAGAAAGAATTTTCTTGAATTTCTTTGAAACGAGAAGGTAAGGATTGAGTGTTTAAAGTGAAGTGGCTTATGTTCAAATAATTCAAGCATATTCCATTCACTTGATACTACAAAATATGCATGAATAAAATAATTTTGTTTGCCACCTTAAGGCACACTTCCTACAGCTTTGAAATTAAAGTCAAAAAAACTTCAAATAAAAAGTAATTTAATAACCTGCAGAGCTTTAAAAGAGCTTTTTCACCCGAGCGAGTTTCACGCTTCTTCAAATTTTATACATCAACTGTCAATAATTGACCACTTTATGCTTTTTGCATAATTTTACTCGTGACAGACACTATTTAAAATTCTACTGCAGCCTTGATTTCTGAACTTTTTTTACACAGTGATAATTAAATTATTCACCTTTTCTGTCCGTCCATCATTCAACTCCCAATGAATATTCAAAAACAACAAAAAAAGAGCGAAAAAATTATTCATGAATGCCATAAATAAATTCCAGTCAATCATCATAAACAAAGAAGAAGGAAAAATTTTTTTCCAACCATGTCCAACGCGTTGGAATTGTCGATAAATTAAATTTAACATAAATCATTTCGTCCATCAAAATATACCAACTGGAAAACTTTTTGTTTACATTAAAGTATTTTTTGAATGAAGGTTCATGCACTTAAAAGAGCGATTTATGTCAGCTCTCACTTTCAATTGAGATATTTATGAGCGGTTTTATGTGCTTTATATACATATCGAATATACTCATATATATACAATGATGTGCGTTAAAAAATGTGATGAAGAAAATTTTCTTTATTCAACCTTTTTATCTCTGTGGTATTTACGGATATATGCAATAATACATGAATACACGTAGGTAGATGAAGTAAAAAAATGGTAGGATTTTTTCAGGCTCGTTGGCTTATTGCGTATCTTAAATAAAGTTTACATCAATCATTTATGTCCTTGTTATCATATAAGAGATTCTCACAAATGTCAAATACAAAGCAAAGACACTTCAATTAATCAGTGATTTTAATAATTTAAAGGCAGTATTTAAGTATAAATTCAATTAAATATCACTTACCATAGTTTATTTATAATTTATATAGGTTATTAAAGAAGATTTGAATTACTTAAAACACGATAATATAAAATTTTACTTTGAATTTTTAGCGCATTTTTGGAAAAAAATACGCTATTATATTCACTTTGACTGGCTGGCTGGCTGTTCGGGCGGAAAACTGAAATCTCGAAAACTATAAAAGCTAGAGACTTCCGGTTTGTTTTAAAAGTATTGTGCTTTCATGTATGTTTGCAGAATCTACTTTATATTGAGGTAAATAACTGTTGAGAATGACAATTTGCAAAAAATAAATTCAATAGAAAATTTTTCTAAACGTAAACAAATATGGAGGAGTGCGTTTAGTAAATTTTTTTTTTCAAAATACTCATTTGACCGTTATTATCAAACGAAATTTCTTAGCAAAGCAATAACTTCAACATCTTTTATTATAATGAATCTATTACATATATGTTTACAAAACGTGAAAATCTCAAAAACTCCTACGACGTTCTTAAAATTTGGTTTTGTCAACTTGAGAGTTTCTGCATAGGTATTTCTATGATTAGCCAATACAATATTGTATTGGAAGAATAATGCTTTAACACCATGTGATTTTGTTAATAAACACTGATCTGTTGCACCAAAAATGCGTTCAAATCAAGTATAGCAACGCATACTGATTTACTATATTTTTTATTTTTGAAATCTTTTGTTTTGGTTTTTTGTTTACATTTTAAAAATGTCAGAATTGGACGATTCAAAAAGAATTAAATTAAAAATTCATCAATCTAAATAAATCTACACTTCAATAACTACTCTCTATAACATTGCAATTCACCAAAGTATCTTCACCTGGATAGAACGAGGCATTTTTTTGCTTTATTGTGATGAAAAATGAAATGAATGCCTTATCTTAGATTTTCTTCATGTTAGGATTTGAGTCAAAGAGTTGACATTAGGCTTAGGTATGAGAGACGTAAGGTAGAAGATATTTTGGTTTCCATTTACTGTTGCTTGGCTTTTATCTTTACATTTGGCTTGATGCTTGCTTACAATTTTCAATATATTGAGGTTTTTTGGTAAAGAGATTAATGTTCTCTTGTTTTAAGATCATAATGTTATTGTGCGGTATGTACATTGTGCTTTACTGTACAAGTCAGCAATTTTCGAACAAAAAACATTAAAATTGAATTTTCTCTTTATAAAAATAGAATTTTCATATAAATTTTGCTTGCCAAATATAGATATCAAAAGCAGTAGCAGTAGCAAAATCTATAGGTAGAAATACATTGAAACCCTATAAAATAAACACAGATTAATATTTCAAATATACCAAACAACAACACAGTAAAAACCATTTAAATTGAGGTTATCACTAGAAAAAGGAAAGAGAGGAAAGCTCTAATGCCATCATTTGAGGATTAATACGCCAAAAGCTGCACAGTCTGAAATAAATGCGGAAAAATTCTTTCAATATATTTTCTTCTTTTCATAAATCATTACAAAAAATCGAATTTCTTCACATTCCTTCATTCCACCTCATCAGCAAAAAAAGATTTTTATTTGTTCGCTAAAATTGAATCCCTTTCATAGAAGCCTTTCATGAAAATTTTATTTTTATCGATATTAAGAAATGATTGGATTTAGAAAAAATTCTCTTCATCTGCTTCTACTAAAAAAGGAAGGATCGTTTTGAAATTGCTTAATAATTTTAGGGATAATGATCTTTTTGTTTGGATATATGCCAGATGGAAGCAATATGATGAAATATTTTGACCATTTGATAAGTTAATTAGATATTAAATCGATGTGAATATTTAATTATCGAAAAAAAGTTTTCTTTTTTTATGAACCACAGACCCTTTTGAGGATTCTTCTAAATTAAATTTTGTTGTTTACACAAAACAAATAATGACATTTTTTATATGAATAAAGAAAATGACATTTAATAAATTCCATAAATGCCCTTGGGAAGTTTGCGTCTATAAAGTTACTCGATATTAATTATCATTGACATTTGGGAGAACTCTTTTTGATGGTATAAAATGATAGGCTGTCATAATCACAACGACTAACACTTACACATTCAATAGACATAAATTGTCATGTTGGGAAAAGTTTTTTTGAAATGGTTCATTGATATTTATTAACACGACACTTTATTTAATGAGCTTTTCAAGTTAGAAAAGAGTTTTTTTTATCACAAGTCTCAAATTAGTTCCAGCATTTAATTTCTAAAATCACATGAAGCGTAAAAGTAAAATATTTTGTCCTCCTACATCACAAAACTGACGACGGGTGAACATTTTAATCTCCTTAATGTCAATCTTCTTGAAGTCAAGCTAAGAACTTTTTAAAAAATATAAGAGATGAAAATAGCAGCAATAAAGATTAAGAAGAGCGTGCCATATTGCGGAGATTACAATTCAAACATAAAAATCAGTAATTGTTCAGCCACTCGTTAAAAATAGCAAAAATGAGAGCGAGCAACCTTCATCAAAAAAAGTAAAAAAGTAACAGCAGCAACCAATCTCTTTCCATACATGAGATACAAATATCATATAATTTTTTTTGATGTTTGGTGAAATGTGAAAAAAATCATTAAAAGTTTCACATATCCTAGGTAGACACACAGATAGATAATTTTTGAGTACACTCTGTAAAATTTGGTTGAGTTGAAAAAAGTTTTTATGTTCATCTATCATATCAAAAAAAAATGTTTATTTTTCTTCATGGAGAGGATTATGTGAAAATCTGGATTATAGCATAAACATTGATGAGTATTCGTAGAAATGTGTAAGCTGATATTGAATTTAAATGGTGAAATCTGAAGCTAATCTTTAGTTATTCAGAAATTTTATCAGGAAATTTCTTTAGATCATTTACAGTTTAAAGGCGTAACTAAAACATGCCTTTCATACACATTCTTGCTTCTTTCATAGAATTCAAACCTTTCATTCCACAGAGACATTAAATGATGTAATTTTTTATAAAAGAAAAATTTATAATCCCCATTCATACTTAAAATAAAGCTCTAAGAATTTCTCACAATTACAGAAAGCTTAAAAGGCATTTCATCTACATATATTATAAAAGTGTATGTGCGTTCAGCCATAAATTTAAATAAAAGGCATCAGCACCTAATGGCTGATTATTTGAGCAAGAAAGGAGGAAAGTTTGGGCTGTAAATATTTTTAATGTAACTTAAATTTGAATTTATTTGTCTCGATAATTGCTTTAGGGTATAAACCCATAAATTCAATCATTTGCTCCATCAACAAACTAACCAACTTAATTTAAATTTTGTTGTGATCCAAAAAATGCTAGAGAGTGACAAAAGTTGTTTACCACAAATGTTACTTTAATGTCAAATTTTTTTCACTCTCTTATTTTGTCTATTCTATGTAAATAGATTTCTTTATTTTAGCTTATTTAATATCCATAACATTGTTTAAATTCCTACGCTACTTATTTTATTTTTGTCGCATGAAATAATTTATTTTTCAAATTGAATTATTAATATACATTTTTTCCATCTTATGCTTCTTTTATTATTACTCAATTCTTCTTGATGGAAAAGAGAAGAAATATTTGGTGATGTCGATATTTTACTGGAATAATCGCATTGGGGGATTTATTTTCTTCGTGTAAAAAAGGAAAATTGCGGATTTTCTTCATGATATTTTCTTCTTCTTATTTCTATGGATATTTATGAGCATATTGAAGATGTTAATGCCATTGGGAAGATTCAAATGATATTAATTCATGGATTAAGGCTATCAAGAAAGTCGATCGTGTGTGTGACGTAAGCTGAAATTAATCATTCTCTCCTACATACTTTGACCTGCATGTGTCAAAGATTCTTTAATAATGCAAACTCCAGCTGTCGCAAAAACTTAAACTAAATCTCTTTTTAACAATAAACAATTTCACAATCATCTTAGACTGAAACTTTTCTTTTAAATCACAGCTTTCAGCATTGACTAGAAAAAAAGTTTCATGGAACAAGTTAAGACCATAAGAATTTTACTTTCTCATAAACTTAGTAGCATTTGACACATGAGACGTTCAGACAATAAAGTTGAATATATATCATATATCAATGTAAGCTATCCAATAAAGCTTGATTTTCTACCTCTACCGTCTTTTCGTTCGTTCACCATTCTTTTTTAGCAAAAATGTCTAAAAGTATTCTTTTACATTTCTATAGAAATTAATTTATATTTTCTTCGTCTTCATTCCAACAAATAAACCAATCAGCCAACCAACGAACCAGTCATTATTATTATTATTTTCATCGGTATTTCATGTTTACTGAATGCTTGTGCATCTATAAGGAAAACCTTTCTCCTATTTCTGTCATAATAAGATTGTAATTGGCTTGCTGAAAATAATTTCTTTCTTCATTTATTTCTCTCTTTTTAGCATATTTTTGGCGATAAAAATATTCTTTTATATTCAGTTTGACTAAGTAGCAATTACAATAGGATTTTAAAATCTAAATTAAAATATTTTGATGAAAGAATTTTGTTTGTTTACATTTATAATTTTATCATCTCGGTTAAATTTACCGTCTTCCCTCGAATATAAGGACCGGTCCTTCTATTCAAATAAAAGGACCGTTGCTCAGTTTTTGTTTTGATTTAGTATGGAAAAAAGTACGTTAAACTTTTTGAATTCACGAAATTTGAATAGAAGGACCGGTTCTTATATTCGAGGGAAGACGGTAGTCGTCTGAAAAATTTTAAATTAAATTTCTTTATAAATTTTTATTTAAAAATGCGCACAAATCGTTTACTTTAATTTTAAATTATTAAAGTTAAATTTAGTGTCCCCGCAAGTGGAAATTAACGTTTTTTTTCTCTGTCCCTCTCTGTCGTTTTCAAATTCGTGATCGCTCTTGAAATGATAAACTTGGAATGTCCTCGGGAATTCACGGTCATATTATTTATCTTTACGCGTGTACTAATGTAAATTGCCCACCGAAAGAAAACATACAACAGCAGCATCATAAAGATGAAAGCGTGAAACGATAAATGAAGAACAAATTGAGAATTGAGTGGGTATTGAAGGGCAAAAGTTCACATTTTTCCTGCATGTTGTAGTACAAAGCACTTTTTTTTTGGATGTTTAATTAAAAAAACCGACGCAGTGTAAAAGAATGAAGAGAGAGAGAGAAGCGGGAGATTAATGAATTCTGGTGACTTTTTTTAATTACTAACTTTCTCTCTTCATATTATGTCGCATTCTTTACTCCTTTTGTTTTTTCTTTTCTCCGGCTGATACTGAAAATGAAAGTCGTTCAATGAGACAGAAAAATAAAAAGTTTAAAGTACTACAATATTTATGCTATGCTTTAAATGCAACTTGATAAAAAAAGAAGATGTAAAGGAAAATGATGGCAATGATTTCAATGGAAGTAAATTGGATTTTCGTCTGATTTTATGTTTTTTTTGTACTTATTGTATTGTACAAGTTTTGGAAAGTTTTTGAACTCAATTTTTTTGCGACAGATCTCTTGGTATTTTATGAGATGCGGCTAAGGGATAAATTTGAGATTACAAGATAGCAATGCTTTTGACAGACGAAATGAATTTAATTAAGAGATTATGGATGGCGTAGTTACTTCTAAATTGGGTCAACTATCACTACTTTATCATCATCAACATTATGGATGATTACTTATTCTTTTTATAAAGTTCATGACACAAATAAGGACAGCTGAAATCACAAAAATTAAATTCAAATAGAATTCATCATCCATCTTTTATATTTTCCCTGGTAGTCCACAACGATTTTCTGAGGAATCTATAGACTTTTATGAGAAAATTTTTACATGAAAAATCTTTAAAAATTGAGTAATTTTTACTATAATTTTGCCGAGTAATTATTTTAAATATTTTTTAATAAAACTAACAGATTTAATAATAATCTTTATTTAAACTTTTAATCTAATAAAATAACGGTTATGTCAGAAGTTCGAAAACTTTCGAAATTCTGATGGTTTGCAACTACGCTTTCGAAAATAAATTTTTTTCATTTTTAATTTCACCAAAAAAATTATTATGCACACTTCTGCAAGTACCAAACTGATATTAATTTAGTGCTAGATACTTTATGTTGTTTATTATGAGACAGAAATAAAAATAAAGAAAAAAGTTATTTTGTTTAAAATTTGTTTTCGAAAGGGGTGTGGAAACTCCAAAGAAATCAGTTTGAATTTTCGATTTTGTAACAGTTAAATTTTCGTTGTGGACTACCAGGATATTTTCGTTTCATTTTCTGTCATAAAATTTGAGGAGATTATAAAAAAGTGACTAAAGCTCTCTACTCAACACCCCCACACAATTTAGTATTGCCAGCAACAAAAAAAGCAGATGATAGAAGTTACAGAATATAAGAGAGATTGGGAAGGACCCTCATCTTTATGACACTTCAGCAAACACTTTAGGATTTAAGAACAAGATGAGACTTATTCATTCTCTGCTTTTGATTTTTGTATATTTTTTGCTTCATGGTGCAGCATCAAGTACCAACAAACACAATAGACATATTATACTACTATTCATATTCAAAGCACCATACAATGATGGAAAAATGAGGAAGTGGATGATATTATTTAAATAATGGCGTATGTGACAGCAGTTTTTTTAAAAAAGATTTAAATCTGTCATGAAAAGCTAATGAACTTGAATAGAGAGACAAAGTAGTAGCATGTGGAGATACAAATGAATTTAATTTCAATTTCATGGTGTCTTCAATGGATTTATTAGGCGGAAGACATCATGCTATGTTGGCATTACAAGCTTATTGTCTAATATGTTACAACATTTGTAAAATTACCACAGCAACTCATCGTCATTTAGTCGCATAACAGTTGACATATAAAACAACACAATCATCAATCTGATTCATAATTTACAGCATGAAACTGCATTACGAAAAAACAAAGCAAACAAACAATGCTTGAATGCGAATAGCAGAAAAAATTCGTAAATCATGCTAGTCATATTGTGTTTTGGTAGAACAACGAAATAGCAAGAAAAATTGTTTCCTTTTGGTTCTACACATATTCACATTATTAAACAAAAATAAAATAAATCTTTTTGGCTTTTTGCGGCTATATTGCACACATAGAATGAAAAATTGGTTGAAAAGGACAAAAAAAGGATTAAGAGGATAAATTGTATGTTGTACATTAAAAGCAGCAGAAACATATATTGGACTGAAATTGAAAATAAAATAATGTCAATGCTTAGATTATCACATATGTTCGGATGATTAACTTTAAAATAAGTTCAAAAAAGTTTCAACCCAACATTTTAGGAAGCCACTTAACAGAAAATTCAATTCAAGATTCCGCCCCTTTTACTTGCCATCAATTTTCTTCAACAATCTTGCCTTTTCAAAATTTATTTAAATCACTTCAAGGACTTTTTCCCCAACATTTCACAACAATAAATGTCTCAGTATACACTTTAAATTTCTTCTTAACATAACAAATCCCTTCTCGCTTTTACTTTACTTCTATTGTGATCAACAACTTAAATATAAAAGATTTTTACCTTTTTTATGTTATAACAAGCTTGTGCCTTGAAGCTTAAAAATGAGTCTTTCTTGAAATTCCGAAATCGATAATATTGAAATTTTTGAGAAAAATTAAATAAAACTTTTCATGTCAAAAAGAACAAGATGTTGGTAATTGACATGGTCATTCAGCTATGCAAATTTATGAGATAGAAGAAAACTTTGCCGGTATCTTAGAAAATACTTGGGTATTGTTTCACAAAATTTATGTCAAAATTAATTTACGAGACATGAAATTCTTACGAAAACCACTCAAGGCATTTCATTTTCATGAATATAATTTCTTTTATTTACAACTCACTTCATTATAAACCAAAACACATTCACCAAAGATATGTAAGCAAATAATCGTGATATTATACCACAAAATGAGCTAAAATTGTAAACGTCGAGAGAAAAAAACTTCAAACGAAACGATGTGAGTTTATGGTTTCACATATCACAGCATTCATACACACATATGCATGTGTTTTAAAAAAATAATCCATGCGGAATATATAAAAAGGAAGAAATAAAAATGCTCATGTTTGCGGACATACGATTTCAAAAAATTATGCTTAATTTGTGTATAATCGAGCGTACTTAATAGTCTGTGATATTTGAGTAAACTTCTCGTTGTAATTATGATATTTTTCTTTTGAAATTTGTGAACTTTGGGTCATATGAGTATTTTAAAATCAAAGGAAGGCACTCTGTTTTTATAGTTCATAAATTTTTTGTGAATTCAGAAAGTTCTTTGCCTTTTTTTATGAATTTTAAAAATTTTTGAGAATTATTTATTTCATTGTTTACATTCTTTGTTTTTGTTTACATTTTTCAAAAAATTTTGTAAACAGAAATTTTACTTAAGTAAAATTAATTTTAAAATTATCAATTTTAGAAGCAAAAATGCTAAAAATCAATAAATGCAATGATCTTTACACTGTATAATTAGTCTTCTAGTGATTAGCATAATTTCACAAACGAAGAGTCTTCGCCTAAATTTTAGTATGTCAGTAAAAACCATTTGTCGAATAAATTTTCGTTTCTTTTTCATCAAAAGTATACTTTTCTTTATAATAGAGCTCTCTTTCAACACGCGTGCACAAATTCATAGAACTTCTTATATGATTTTATTTTTATTTCCACGTTTCCAAACCAAAGAGTTGAAAAATTAGAAAAAAAGATTTTACCTAATTAAATTTTATTTGTGCTGTATCTAGGAGAAGAAAATTTTATGTTTGAAAAAATTTTGTTCTTTGAATACATTAAGGTTTATTAGCTTTTAAATTATTAAAATATAGAACTTCTTAAAAAATTCATTGAGGTTAATTATGCGACTTTCACAAAAAAAAGTTTGAAATTCTTGGCTCTTCTTCCTATAAGTCTTCTTGATGGTTGCCTCCATAACATTATTATTTTTGCTCAAAAATTCATCAAAAAAACTCAACTTTTTTAGAGCATTAAAAAACATTTCATCAACTTCATCATTATCAAATGAAGATCTCGCGATAAAAAATATTTAATTCACTCTTTTATTACAGAAAATTTATCAAACAAAAAGAGCTTTCAGAAATGAAATATGAAGTTGATATAATAAAAAAATGTTCTTGCAAATCAAGCACAAAAGAAACTTTTTCCATCTCATTTTTTTTTCAAACACTTTTTCATTATATTTAACCATAAAAAGTTTTCTCCCTCATAATTTCTCGGTTTATAAAAAAAAATTTAATAAGTCGAGCGAAAGTTTTTCATTAATTGTTGTAAATTGCAAAAGTGATTAACGTAAGAGTTTATGAGAGTGTAAAAATGTGGAAAAAAAAGTTTATGAGTTGAGCTATAAAACTTTAAATTTGTCTTTGAAAAACGATAATCGTTGAATAAACAAAAAAAATTCAAAGCTCTAGAAACAGAGAAATTTCTAAAAATTACGTTGCTATCTAAAAATAAGTAAAAAGAAAATTTCCAATAATTAAAAATTTTTAGGTATAAATTTCAAATGAAAAGAACCAATGATTTGAAAAATTACACGGAAAGATTAACATTGTTGTCCATAATGATTCATTCAAACAAAAAAGCAATAATTTCTCATGTTGTTGTTCAAAGTTGTATAGCAAACATACAAAAAAAGACAAGTGAAGCATGAGTCCTCCTTGCCAATAATTTTAACAATTCAATTCACATCACGTTCCTTTCCTAGCCACACTCACAATTGGATATGAAACATTTTTAAATGAGCCAAAAAAAAAGTTTGAAGTTTGAAAACATGCTGTAATAACAACAATGAGAATCATCGCTATGTAATTAATTCAGCACGTGTTCAAGTTCATTGATATTTAAAAGGCAATGCTCCTGCCTTTGACATGTTCGTTGAAAAATTTCATTTTCATTTCTGATGTTCCACCATCTCAATCTCTCTCGATCAAAGGATATTAGTCGCTCACTCTCACTCTCTTGATATTTGGGAGAAATTTGTAATTTAATAGAAATTGAATTCACTATTGGATGAAATAGAAGGAGGAGAAAAGGAAAAATGTCACAAACAGATTGAGTCAAATTCAAATTGGTGTGATTTCCTTTTTCTTTTAGCGTTTTATTTCATAGACCTAAAATCTGAAAATCAAAGCATGAAAGCGAAAGAAAAAAGTTTCATGAATGTTAAATTTGATTTTTGCATAGAACCCACATAGAAGCTGTGAGAATTTAAGCTTTGATAAAAAAATAAATTACTTCTTTGATTTGATTGACATTCGAATTTATGTCAGCATTGAAATATGGGCACAGTGTGAAAATATTCGATTGTGTTCTTAAAATAGGAAAATAAAATTTAAGGTTTATTACTGTGTTTACTTCAATTCTATTCCATTGAATATTTAAGAAGATTTAGACAATTTGGGTTAATTGCTTTTTGGTCCACATTTCAAATAACCACAAAATTTTCACATCAATTGAATTTTCAGTTTAGACCAAAACTTTATTTTATTTAGACTATCATTGATGGTAAATAAAAATAACAATCAATTTCACATCACAATGTATAGATAATAAATGTCAATTTTGTTTCGAGAAAATATTCACTAATATTAGTAATAAATGTCAATTATTATCTCATAACATTCATCACATGTTAGCTTTTAAAAAATACAAATTGTCCTCTATTCAATACATTCAATCAATAATCAATTTATCATGATTAAATGCAAGAAAATGATAAAATATAAGCATATGGATCAAGTCAGGAAATTGAAATTGAATTGCAATTGCAGACCCAATTCATGTCGAACTAAGCCAGAACTGTGCGATTTTTATGTTCTTGGAGCCATAAAAAATCTGCAAAAAACATCAATTCGAATAATTTACGAATTATAATCAATAAAAAATAATTTATAGTGAAACGATTGTTATTCATCTGTCTTTACATACATACAATGTTATTAAAGTGAATTATTATGAAAAAATTATGTGTGTGGTTCTGAATGAAATGAATAAAATACTTATAGTGAGTGAGAAGAAATTTATGGTGTCAAGTGCTCCTTTGAGATGAAATAAAGCTGCTGAACGTTGCCTTCATTTCGAATGTGTGTTTATACATCGTGTCAAACGAATTAGATGAGAACGATGAGTGAAATGTGATGGTGATGAGAATGAATATTTTTTTTCGATTGAGGTGTGTTGAGAAATGCGCATTAATTGCTGTCAAAGATGATGAAAATGAAATGTAATTTGGAATTGAGTCAATTTTTGTGATGAAAGAGAAAATAATAATAAATTCTTGTATTCATAACAAACTTTAATTTAATATGACTAATATCTTCTGGTATTTAACAAAAAATTCTTCTCTGCCAACTCAACATTCTTTCACATATATTTTTTCATAACAATGTTAGGAACATATTCCATTGAGAATTTCAAAAATCTTTTCCTTTCTTTTTATCAGATTGAACAACCTTCAACTAAACTTTCTCTTTCTTTTTCCCAAGAAAGAATGAAAATTAAAGGAAATGGCAAAAACAAAAAGAGAAGAAAAGTCAAAACAATTCAACCAGAAATGAATTTCGCTTTCATGAGTAAAATCTCTAAATTAAAGCAAAGATAAACAAAAATTTCGTTCATAACAAAGCTAATTGAAACATTTAATTAGCGCTACTTGATTGCTCGCTTTCACACCTTTCATTCTGAGCTCATTCACATTTGAATTTCATTTGCATAATCAAACATAACAAAAATAAAAAGGAAACTTTTTCTTTTCTCCTTTATTTTCAGTTTAGAAGCTGCTCTTTAGTGCCTATATGAAATATAAATATTGTATTATCGAAAGTTATCGTCTGGAAGGAAAATAAAAGAAAACCGGCTAATAAATTTATTGTGTCTGAATGTTTACAGATTTATATTTTAAATTGAAGATTTACGACACAATAACACTCAAGTGACGGTGAATCCCTAAGAATATAAAAATAAAAAAATTTATTGCCCACTCTTAAGTTCAAAAAAAGAAGAAAAATGGAGGACGTGCATCTAAACTTGAGTTTGTACACGACGTCATTATATAATGGAAGTTCATTTAATGATGCCGTTGAGCTGGACACATTTGATGGAATAATTGATGGCGCATATGACAATTCAAGTTTCATGTCATGCCCTAGCTCATATCAGAATTACACATATCTCAACGTTTCATGCGATACTGCCCTCAACTTTTCTGTTCCTTTATATGGTACGTACGTATGGGACATATAAAAAATTGTATATTATTTAATATGTTGATGCTCATGTCGCTACTGATGTGAACGTGAGTGTTATTTTATAGCCAGTCAGTCAACAATTCTTATGACTTAGATTAAATTTACTCTTATTCTCTCTTGGATAATGATAATTGTTAATTGTTGATATAAAATGCACTTGATATAAGGTGTAAACTCTAGAAATTAAATATGAGAATGCTAGAGATCAAGGATGAAATGTCATTGATGAGAAGTGAAGCATATGGCATATAAAAACTAGGACAAAAGTTTCATCTTAAAGAGGAAAAAAATCAATAGAATTTATCCTTGTAATGATGTTGTTCCTTCATCATAAAAAGTACAAAAACAAATATGTTCTAAACTCATAAATAAATTCTCATAAAAAATTCTGTCATGAGATAAAAAAATTGTAATTTAAATTTTCTGGATCGATATTCTTTTAAAATTTATGTACATATAAACTTTTTTTTTAAAAAAAAAGTTGTCAACACCTAGCATAACATAATTATTATTATGTTGTTTTCATCATCATAAAAAAATATCTGTGTTTAGCATTTTCATATTTTCTGCTTCCCTACAGGAATTATCGCACCATTCTTTATCGTCATTACCTTAATAGCCAACTCAGCTATTGTTGTTGTACTGTCGAAAAAGAATATGCAGACACCGACGAACGCAGTGCTTTTAGGTAAGTGAATTTTTCACCATCACAACCTGCTGCCGATAAATGCTGATGATGAACTAAGAAATCACTTTATGTATACATAACAATTTTCAGGCATGGCAATATGTGATTTTCTTACAATTTTGTTTCCCGCACCTGGGCTGATTTACATGTATACGCTGAGAAATCACGACAAACCATTGGGACCTTCATATTTTTGTTATCTTTTCTATTTCTTCAATGAAACGGTTCCTTCACTCTTTCATACAGCAAGCATTTGGTTAACAGTAGCTCTTGCCTTCCAAAGGTGATTAAGCTGCCTCTTTATTAAAAATTCTATCATACTAAAAATTTTTCTTTCCTTTCTCTTAATAAAAAAAAGGTATATTTACGTATGCCACGCGCCTCTAGCAAGAATATTTCTCACAATGGAAAAAGTGAGACGAGGCATCTTTTATATTGTTGTTGCAGCTGTTATACACCAAAGTACGCGCTTCTTTGACACGTAAGTCTTATCAAATTTGTTTCCCATCAACAATAACATAACATGTTGAGACATATCGACATGCTCACTGATATTTACAATATTATCATCATATCGACATCAAACATCTTTTTTTTCATTCCACTTCATCGCTGTGATGTTATTGATATAATATTAGCGGTGCTGTATATATTTATATGATGTTGTCTTTTGTTTCTCTCTTAAGAATAGAATATTCAATATTTTTGGTTTAGAATTTCATTTTTGACTTCATTATTTGCAACTAAATTAAATTAAAATCTTCTTAGACCCAAAAAAGACTTTATGAAATTTTTAAAATCTTGTTAACGTAATGAACACCTTTTTTTACCTTATGTATAAGACATTAACAACCCTAAATCGTTATAATCCTTCACATTAATCTTCTTAAAATTTGCCAAAGAGTTTTTGTTGATTTTTAGAATGTTTTGTAAGAGCTTTTCCTAAGCTTCTTTCTTACTTCATAAAAAAGTTTACTTGAATGTCTTTATTTAACGTGAAAGCAAAAAGAAGTTTTAAACTGCAAAATTTTTTAAGCACATACTTAACTGTTAATTTTACAATATACTACAGTAATATTCCATTCTAACTAATGGCATTTTCTTTTTCTTTCCATTTTCATATACTTGGCAACAAAACGTGTTTCAATCATCACAACACATCAAAATATATCCAGCGTGTTCGTGCCAGTTGAGACAGTTTGGAATGGAGAGACTTTTCTCGTTTGTAATCAGCGGCAAGCGCCTTGGGTTGAAGACATCATCGGCGAGGATTTTTACTTCACATGCTATTTCATGTTTCGAGTGATATTTGTGCATTTGCTGCCATGCATTATGCTAATTCTATTGAATATTTTACTATTTCGTGCAATGCGACTGGCACAGCAGAAACGACAAAAGCTTTTCGATAAGTGCTGCAAAAAGTCAAAACGAGCAAACGATAAAAATTGCACCACACTTATGCTTATCATTGTTGTATCAGTGTTTTTGATAGTAGAAATACCGCTTGCTATCATAACTGCACTTCACATCATAAGCTCACTGTTTATAGATTTTCTCGATTATCGAATAGCAAATATTTGCATTCTTTTTGCCAATTTTTTCCTCATTCTGTCATATCCTGTGAATTTTGCCCTCTATTGCGGTATGAGTCGTCAATTTCGTGAAACCTTTCGTGAAATATTTTTCAAGCGATCACTATCAGCTAATGGAAATAATGTCACAACCATAATGGGTGGTGGTGGCAGTAAAAAGCATCACGAGATGTCGTCCCGCTATTCTCTAGTGAATGTTAATGGGCCAAGAACGAACACAACGAATGAAACTGTTTTATAACTTTCTCTTTTCTGTTGCTGTCTGTAAACTCACAACATGAAGTTTTCTTCATTTTCCTTGTAATTATTAGTTAGTTATGGTAAAAAAAATATGCCTGTGAATTTTCATCTTTTCACATCCTAAGGTTAAAGCAGTTTGTTATTAATGAAAACAATCAGCATTCATTCACATGTATACATACTTGCTTAGGCTATTTATTCAATAGAGACATTTGAATAGGCTGAATGAGCGCTCATCAACATGATGATATTCATCTAGCACTACCATCATCATGTTTTAATTTCACGTTCTTTTATCTGTTGATAAATACTCACGTATGCATATGTATGTATATTCTTGCTGACGTAAGTGAGATTTTCTTCCAATAATAAAAATAAAATAAAGCTTAACTTGCTCAACATTTGAATTTTATCCCAACTAAACAATATTATTGATTGATAACAAATTTTCATTTATCAAGTTCTCTTCAAAAATCGTTCAATCGCAAAACAAACAACGCAAAAAGCATTCATTTTCCGCTCACTTAATTTTCTTCCTTCTTCTTATTTTCCTATCATACTATCCATAATAGAGAGAGATAAAGAGTAAAAGCAACAATAGCAGAATTAATTAAGTCTCTTTTATATTGAACAAAATTGAAATCTGTATCAATTACAAACGCACACTCACAAACTTATACTTGTATAATAAATGCTGTCTGAATGGTGATGATGATGTTATTGAGAGAAAATTAGTGGCGCAATAGGGTTATTTATGGTATGTATAGAGGAAAAGATATAGTTAATTCAATTCAGTTCAAGGTAAAGAAACTAAAATATCAAATGTAAACAAAATATTTCAAATTCTATAGAAAATTCTTAAAAAACAGAGTAAATTCAATACTAAACTTCTGTATTTAACAAGAAATAGAATCAAAAACTTATTTTAAAGCAGTTACAAAAGACATTTACACATAATTTCTTTTATTTTTCAAAGAATTTTCTAAATGTCTTCACCTTGATTCAATCTCGAATTTCTTAAGCACAATAGCTTGTCAATAGAAATAAAAATGATGACAACAACTTTGAGGTAAGCAGGGTTTTGGTTCAACCCTCATAATGTCGTCAATCGCCCAAAACCAAAGGGTGAAATTTCTTTTCAAAATTTACCCTGATTAGATTTAGTAGCAGTAGATATATGATAATGTACTAACATATCATCACATTTTCACAGAGTTATATTCCTTTACTTTCATTAAGGTCGAATCGCACAAAAACGCTATAGTGATAGCTCTGTCATCTTCAATATAAAAGCAGCAAAAATTTTTTCTCTATTATGACTTACATGATGTAATGCCTGATTCAACACAAAAATGGTCAGCTTTTTGCAACTAAACTTTATGAAATTTTTATTGGTCACAAGCAGCTATGTGTCAATGGTGTACAAACGGGATAAAAAGAGACCCTTCTCAACAGTTTCTCTTTATAGAGATAAAAATAGTAATAAATGATCATAGCTAGAGAATTATGTGAATTGTGTGAGCTTTTTTATATTGCTGGTAAAAGAAAGATATGAAAAATTCAGTACAAGATTTATAAGTTAGTCATTTTATGAATTGAGGTGAGAGAAATGTAAATTTAAATAAATAGTTTATTGCGATATTTGTTTATGACACAGTTTCCATTTCATGCTGACTTTTATACGACTGTGAATTTATAAAAAAGTATACAGTCATGAAATTGTCGTCAAATAACAATTTCATTACACAGAGTAAATCAATAAAAGTATCTTTCTTGAATCTTCTTAAATTTCTACTTCGTGAGCCGCGTGATGTGATTAATGCTTGCCCATTCTTTTCTCTCCATTCATCCGTTTTGTCTACTTTTTTTTTAAATCACTGAGCTTTATCTCGGTGTGAATGAAACGAGATATTCATTTAACAGCATTTTTGTCTCATTGTCTACTTCCTCTCGCCATTAAACGTACCATAAACACCTTTTTTGTGCGCTCATTTCAAATTTGTTCTTTTTTTACGATATAAGAAATTTGTCATACGTTTTCTTTCTTAAGGTAAATGATTTATAGAAAATTCGCTACTGTTGCTTGTTGACATCATCATTTTCACTTTTTTGTCATTTTTTCTCCATTGGTCTTTACAATTACAGCAGCATTCAGTCACGCATGAAGACGTATAAAAAAAGTTATCATGAAAATTAATAAACGAGTCACTGAGGTGTTAAAATGCTATCCTTCTCATGGGAAAGTCTTTTACTTATTTCTATCTCAATGAATTTTTCGTTGATCTTTTTTTCTTCCTTTCTTAAGAAAAAAGTTTTGTCATTTTAAAAGAAAGATGATTAAAAAGTTTTAAGTTCTACAGATTTTAAATTTTGAAAAGTAATTTAAAGGAAAAGATAAAACTTTTATTTTAAATGTCATGAACTTTACACCTTGTATTTTATTAAAATCGCGTGAATGATGAAAATTCACAGAAGCTTAAAATTCTACCTCAATTTATTTTCTCATTCATTATATGTGACTGACTAATTAACAAGCTCATAATTAATTAATCTTTTTCACCTCATACTTTTCTACTTATTTTTTTCTTCTCTTACTCCATGTTAAATTACATTTCACACTCTTCTGAAATGGAAATTTTTTTCTTTTTTTTGTTGCCCTTATTTTATAGTGCTTGTGTGAATGAGGTGATAAAATTTATATTAATGGCTTCAAATTCTCTCTCGTGGCTATTGTTGCTCTCTACTTACTTTATTAATTTCCAAAAAAAATATGGTATCGGAAAAATTATTAAACAAATTGAGCCCCCGAGAATTTTCTTTTAAAGTTTTTCCGATTCCATCAACAAAATTTTAATAAAATTTTATAAAAGAACACGAGAGAGAGAAAGAAAGAAAGAAAGTAAAAGTTACTTAATTATTTTAAAAAAGAGATTTGCCTTTTATTAATAAATGAGGAAATTTATCTTAAAAAGTAAAAACAACATTGTGCTTGTGAATGTATGTCATAGATAATTGAATTAAAATGTATTTAATTAAGAGCATTCATGTTTCTTTCTCTATAAAAACAAAAGTATAAATATTTTCTATTATTTTTTATTAGCAAAATAAAATTAAATTGAATGTTTTTACGAATAGAAAGAAGAAAAGTGCAAACACATATTCTATTCATGTGAGAATTAATTTGTAAATAAAGGACAAAAAATTTATTCGTTAAATGGAGAAAAATGTGTGTGTTTGTAAATTTTAACTATGAAAAAATACGTGAGAGTTTATGAAAATTGTTATCTATAGACATAGTTAGGAATGAAGTTTTAATTATAGATTTCAAATTTGAATAATTGAAAAATATTAATCGAGAGACGTAATTATAAACTTTTATCAAGCTCAACTGTAATAGGAAAACATTTTGCATTATAAACTCTTGATGGAAGCAGGTGAGTGAGTTGTTGATTGAATTTTGATTAAAACAAGTTTGTGTACGTGTTTTATAAAGAAAAAGTTTTTCGCAAAAAATTCATATCCTGTCGTAAGTTGAAAATTTATCTGAGCTTAATGAGCAAAGAATACAGAATACACTTTTGAAACTTCTTTTATAAATCACTTAAATTATCATAATTACCAGCAGCCGCATTTTAAATAATCTGCAAAATACCAAACACATAAAATTATTGTTAGTTATCATCATTGAACATTTTATTGCAGTCACACAAAAATGTACAATTAATATAAACAATTGAATGAAAAACATGTTAATTTTATTGAAAATTAAATTCAAAAATAGCCATGCATAAATTTTGCATCGGCAGATTTAGTGAATTGACCTTTTTTGGGTTACTGTGACTCGCTAATTAAAACACAATTAGCTTATTTTGCGGCATAACCAATTTCCATAATTTTAATTTACCTAATACTATCGAAATAATAAATTTTCAATGAACAAAATAATTTATAATTTTTTATTGCACCAAAAAAAAATCACAATTAACATATCATCAACACAAAGAACATTTTTCAACATCAATAGAAATTTTAATATCAAAAGATATTTTCAATAAAAAAGGTTTGCTCATTCAAATGAAAAAAAAATTTATTCTGGTCCGATCCCATAAAAAGAAATAAATTAAAAGATTGAGCTTTTTTTAACTCAAAATGTGCTATATTTGTTATATATTTATGGGATATAACTCAAAAAGAGAACAAAAAATTGTCAGATTCAGCAGCTGTCTATCAATGAAAGAGTGTCGACGGCCCATCGCTCTGCAGGCGAAAAGCAAGATTGTGTTGTAAGATTGATAAAGGCAGACTTTTAGTTGGCAGTATGTTAGTAGAATGTCAATTTTATTTCTCTTTTCTTACAGAGTATGGCAACTTTATGAAATTTTATTAACTGAGCTTTTTTTAATTAGCTCATCATAAAAAAAATAAATTTGATAATAAAATGCTACAAAATTGTTAACGACCAATTATGTCAAAAGAGGATACAGAAATTATAAATATAAAACACACACAAAAAATGTCAATGTAATAAAAAATAAAGAAAAATTATATTTTGTGCTTTCTTTAATAAAACAAAGCATATTCAACTGTCGCTTTTAATGCAAAGAAGTAAATAAAAAGAAAAAGTATATAAAAAAGTTTTAAATTAACGCAATGATGAAATAATAATTTTTATTTGAGACGAAAGAAAAATAAAGAAGAAAAAGAAGAAGAGAAGAGAACAATATTTATACATCATCAGAAAAGAATGGAAAGGAAAGTTTTTTTGTTCTTACTCACTCACCCACCATAAAATTTGAATGTGTGTCTCTTTCAGCAATAGCAAAGAAAATCCAATTTATGGATGACATTTAAATTTTCCAGAGATAAAATTTTTTAAACTCAATTTCATCTTACGTCAAATGCAAAATTTGATGGACATTTTCTTTGGTTTAAACAATTTATAAAAGAATAAAAAGAGTGAAATTCAATAGGAAAAATAGAAAGCTTTACGAAGATGAAGATGAATGGTTTTTTGAGAAATTTTATCGTCTTTCACTCACACTTTGCTTTTTGTTATCATGACATAATTTTGTGATGATTGATAACTTTGTATCACCTAGTTTTTCTAAAACTTTAAACTTTTAATCCATTCAGAATTTAATCTTCAAAATTAAGGAAATTAGAGACTATAAATCTTGCAAATTATTATTCTCGTAATTGATATTTAAAAAAAAGTCAGCAAAAAAGTTTTAATTGCTTCATCTCATTCACCTCTTAAATATTAAATTTCCTTCAAAAGTTTCTTTCCAAACTATCCCTTACAAAAGTATAATAGTTTTTATTTTGTCTACTTAACAATTTTAAATGTCTCTTCAAGACTCACTTCAATATGAAAGGGAACATTTCTGCAAACAGCAGCATAAAATTGAGAAAATAATACTTGTTTTAAGCATTTAAATTGAGAAAGTTTCTCCCTTATTCTTCAACTTCTGCTGGTATTTACTGAAAAATAATTTTAATGTCCTCTTTAAATTTTCAATCCATTCTGGTCGAAACATTCATCATCATGCTGTTCAGTAAAAGCAAAGTAATTTAATTTTATCCTTTGAGTTGTGTAATTGAAGAATCTATCATTTATAGAAAGTGACAAAGTTTTTAGTTACAGAACACAAAAGCTTCTTTTAGATTGCTTTCACACTTCAAGAAACTTTAAAATAAATAACTTTTAATGCTTCTCTTGAGCGTGGTTAAAAAAGACATTTCACAAATAGAAAAGGAATTGAGTTTCTATGAATCGGAAGATAAAAATGCTTTATTTGTCTGGAAAATTCTTATTTTGATTCAAATAAAAAATTTTATGAAAGGTGAATGTCTTTATATCTATTTATTTTCAAATTGCATTATATAAAATTATATTTTTTAGAAAGAGAAAACATTAAAAAGGTAAGTAAGCAATATCCACCTTATGTTACATGAAAAAATTAAATGTGTACATAAAAAAATGACCTCCTACTCAAAAAAAGGTATCATAACAAATAAAATTATTATTTTAGAATGAAATGCTTAAAAGCAATTTATTCGAGTATGCTACCCGTAAAAAGGCAGTGAGCAAGAGCTTCTTGTTTCCCTCAAACCGTGAACCTCATGAGTAAACATTTGAAAAATGCCCAAAAAAGTTGTATTCATTCTTCTTATCTCAAGTTCTTTGTTTACCCATACTTTTATGAGGTCTGAGTAAGTGAATGAGCTGTATGATATGAGGGAGAAATCAACACAATGTTGATGGTGCAAAAGAAATTTAATAATAAATATTTCTATTGTTGAGCACTTAAATTTAGAAAAAAGAATTATTTTAAAAAGATATTGTTAAATGTTAAGATCTATTAGACTTGTGTTATTTTTTTATTCATTTGGGCAGCATATAAACTTCTTTTATTCTTATACGTAACGAAAAATTTAAAAAATCGCTTCCAAAATCTTAATTTTAACGGTTTTATTTTAAACTTGAACTCAAACAAAATGAATTATTTTCTGAACAAATGTTTTTTTGTAAACAAAAAAATCATTTCAACATTTTTAATTAATATTAATTTTAAGGAGAAATAGAATATTCAAGTGAAAGATGTCAAGTAAAAAAGGTTCATCAGCTGCCAGTCAAGTAGTGCATTTAGAATGTAAAAATCTGCATAGCTATCTTAAGTCACAAACACAAATAATTTCGAAACTCTATGAAGAACCATCAATTTGTTTAGCGGCATATCGTGATTTACCAGAAATTGCAAAACAATTTGTAATTAGAATGTTGTGTGTTGAACAGCCAGTACCTCAAGCTGTAGTTCAATCTTGGGGATCACAAGTCTATGCTAAGTGAGTAAACAAAATTTTAATTAAAACTTGATTCAAAAACGAAAATTGCTTTTTCTCATACACAGAGAAAATTTGGCAGCTTGTGAAGCTTTAACAGAACTTAGAATATGGACTGAAGCCTCAATAAGTGGTGGATTAACAGCATGGGATTTGACTCCTTCATTTAAACGAAACTTGAAAATAGCTTGGCTTGGCGGGTAAGCAAGATATTTCCGCATATATGCAAACTCAGCATGGTCTTGTGCTCTAATTTTCCTCTCTATCTCATTAAAATATATAGAGGACGATCTTGGTCAATGTTCAACTCTGTAGAACAAAATGATGCAAAAAGTCGTGATATAAGTTTTCTAGACAACTATGCAATGTCTCGATGGAATTGCTTACTTCATTATATGGTGGACTCAAATGCATCCAAAGGCTCAGAAATGGAAGGAATTTCTGTTGATGCTGTTCGAATTATTTTACACGCCAACTTAATGAATCGTAACGAACAAGATGGCTCATATATGCTGACAAGTCAAGGATTTCAATTTCTTTTGATGGACACACAATCGCAAGTATGGCATTTTATGCTACAATATTTGAACACATGTGAGCAACGAGGACTCTCCCTCGTTGATTGTCTTTCAATGCTCTTTCAACTCAGTTTCTCTACATTGGGACGTGATTATAGCTCAGAGGGTTTGAGTGAGAACATGCAAACATTCTTACAACATTTGCGAGAATTTGGTCTCGTTTATCAACGAACTGTGAGTTGATTTCTTTTTTTCTTTTAAATATTTAGCAAATTGTAAAACTATGCACATTATTCACACAGCGAAAAGAAAGAAGGTTTTTTCCAACTCGTTTAGCTTTGAATTTTACAACAAAAAATGCAATTGTGCCAGAAAATATCATTGAGAATGGAAATATCAATAATAATATTAACAAATTACAACAAAGTGATGACACTAATTATGAAAAGGGTTATATTATAGTAGAGACAAATTATCGCGTTTATGCATACACAGACTCAAAATTACAAATTTCATTACTAGCATTGTTTACGGAACTTCTTTATCGTTTTCCTAATGTGACTGTTGGAGTAATTACACGAGATTCTATACGACAAGCACTACGGGGTGGAATCACATCGAGACAAATTATCAGCTATTTAGAGCAGCATGCGCACCCAAAGGTTATTTTTATATATTCTAAAAATCCAATCTATCATAATAAATTGATTATTATTATTACAGATGATTGCAAATGCGTCCACATCATCATTCAAAACAACATCCTTTCTTCCTCCAACAGTGATTGATCAAATAAAGCTATGGGAAAATGAACGCAATAGATTCTCTTTTATCGATGGAGTGGTTTACAATCAATTTCTCTCAGAAGCCGATTTCATGACGCTAAGAGATTATGCACAATCAATTGATGTACTTCTTTGGCAGAATGAACGCACAAGAACGATGGTTGTTAAAAAAACGGGTCATGAAGATGTAAAAAAATTTTGGAAACGCTATTCAAAGGGTTAAAAATGTTTAATAAATGGTTGAATGTAAGCATATTGACTGAAAAAATTTGCCTTTTCTTTAACATACAATATATTGTAATAAATCTCCAATAATTTGTATATATCAAAGGTTATAGGATATCGTTTTCGTAAAAATTTTCGCAAAAAGGTAACATAGCACATTGAATACCTAAAATATTGCGTTTCAATAAACTTCAACAAATTGCAAATTCACCAAATGAATTTTTTGTTTGAACGAGTATAAATGAAAATATTATTTTTGTATAAGCAACAGGTGGTCGATAGAAATAAGACGAAAGTTTTCATATTATGTGATAGTTTTCAAATTCAATTTTCATAATCGAATAAAATAGGAGTTTTCTTGTTTATTTTTCTTTTCTTATGAGTAGATGGAATAGTAGATTATTTCATAATTTTCGCATGATTACACAATAAAAAGCAATTCATCTCAATCAATGTCAATGCTTTCTCTCCATAATAATTACAGATTACATTTATTCAATAAAATAGTAGAAACGTCAATTCAATAATATCACGTTGACAATTTTAATTTTCATAAAATAAATTCTTAGAAGAACAATGAATAATTAATGAATGGATACCTTTTTTTAATAAATAATAAAAGTTCGATGCACTGCGTAAACAAGAAAATTATATAAGTTAAAGATTTTTTGTAACGCAAAAAGGTGTTGGATGTCAGTAATAATTAATTTTCTTGTTCTAAGATTATCTGCCTACAAATTATTACTGATTATGTATGTAGAAATTCAATGACTTTTGAAGCTTATCATACGCAATGACAATTAAATAAAGCAATCTTTGAAAAATGAAGTATAAAACCGTATTTATAATGATAGTTTTAATTTAATAGATTACAAAGTTTAATATTAAATTAATGAAAAGTGTTGGATTGAGGTAACGATAAGCGAGAGATAATTTAATCTAAAATGGAAATTCAATTTATTCTTCATGGTTATAATGATATAAAATAGTTTACACAAACATGAGCGATAAAATTATTATTTTCAGTAAATAATTCATTCTCTGCTATTAAAAGGAATGTCTTTATATATGCGGGATAATTTCATAAAATAAATGCATAAAATGCGCAAAAAAACATTTTCACTATAAGATTAAATTGAATTAATTCTGCTCTCACCTTGCTTGTACTCATTTTTTATGTTGATTCATCACAAAGAAAATGTAAAATGCAAGTGGTGTTCTGCTCTTAAGTGCAAAGAAGCAAAAATTCTATAGAATTGAATTATATAAAGTTGTATATGAAAAAGTTTCAACTCAACACATTTTTCCCAAACATGCATAAGTTCCACATGGGATTTCTATACTTGTTCAAATTCTTTAGAGAGATAAGTACTTATTCTACCTCTTACTGCATGAATATTAATCATAAAAAATATCTTGTAAAATTGTATTGTCGCACAAATAGCATCTTCTTTCTCGCGAGAGCATAAACATGAAAATGTGTAAATACGAGAAAAGGTAGTACATAGTTAGCAAAACGAAAACAAGTCGATTAGGCCTTTTTCTCACAAATAATAATTTTCCTCTCTCTCTTATACCTTGTTCGTTCGTTTACATTCTTTTTTTTGTACCGCAAAATGGAAAATTGTATTGAGAATTGTACCTTCATGCATTCATTTTTAATTCGACAAAAATGCTTTCCTTCCTTTCCTTTCATTCTGTTATTGCGTTTGAGAAATGTCGCATATTCATGTTAGCGTAAAAATCAGTGTTTACTGAATGTGCGAATGTCGACCCGCGTTTATCAAATTTTGCCTAAGAGAAAAATGGAATTTTTTACAATACTCTTATTGTGCTATGTTATACATTATTGTTGTTGACTTTTGTTGAATATGCTAATGTGGGCGTCTTTTGTTGCATTTTTATTGTGAGTCCGATTAAAATACCATTCATGAAAAATATAAACATTAAGAGGATTATATTCCATTAAAAAATTATAAGAGTAACTTTTTGAGTGTATTAAATATTTTTTAACATTTATCATATTATGGTCGAAAAGTGCATAATTATGTAACCAATAAGAATTTATGAGTGTTGAGGATAATAAAATATTTTTACATGTGCATTCATTCCCATTACTTCACTTTTCACTGTGTAACAATAAACTTAATTTACTCTCGATGTATTTCTTGCTGTAACAACAGCAGCAGCAGCGAGTATAAATTGCAATATGTACACATACACTCGGTGATAGCAAATTAAAATATTTATTACTAGTCAACTGTGACACGAAAATTTCGCAATGTGAAAAGGGGCTTAAAGCGAAAAAAGAACAAATGACATTCATTGCCATAAAATTTCATATCAGACCAAGGGAGAATATATAAAAAAGAGACCAGCAATTAGAGGTTTACACATATACACGATTTCATTGTATTTATTCAAGTTATTAGCAGTCATGTCCTACACGAAATTTCATTTAGAAAGTTTTATTTCACGTAATAAAGCACTTGTTCTTTTTATTAATTTGTTGCTTTTTTCATGGTAGAAAAAGGTCAATGGAAAAAAAGCTCTCTCTAACCAACTTTGATTGCAGACATGTGATACAATACTTATGATAATGACGTTTATCAGTAACAACAACAATGTAAACCAAAAATTGAGGTAAAAGATACATATTTTGATATTCATGAATAAAATTAATTATACAAATCAAGAAGAAATGCAATACGAAATTATATTTAAAATTTGTTGAACTCTCTCTATCATACTCACTGAATTTCTGCTGCAATAGAAAATTCTCTTTGAAATTTAAATTTAAATAGAAAGATGCTATGCAAATGCGATAGAAGAGATGAAAGAAAAAAAATTCCTTTCATTTCATATCGCATTGCCATAATTTTCCTCTCATACTTTACAACTGATAAGCTTTTGTGAGGAGTTTTACTTTATTGAAAAGTGGGTTGCAAATTCCTTTTCATTTGGTAATGGCATTTTTATGTGCATTATCAATAAAAAGTTTTATTTACTTGAGGGCTTTGATGATTCATGTTTGTTAACTGCACTAGGAAATTGAATATCTATTACAAATTGCTTTTATAGACATTTTTCTATATTAATTTAAAAATTTTGTTCTTCTTTTTAAATACAGTAAGAGTAATTGGTTGCAAATTTAAATTAATAGATAAAATATTTTTTAATGTAAACTAGAAAACTCAACAATTATTCAGTTAATTCTAAAGAAAACAAAATTCATATGAGAATGACTTTAAAAAGACATTTTTCAAGTTCATTCTGTCACACAACAACCATATGAAACAAATGTTTTACATACATTCCACATGATTATATTTGCATATGTTGGTACACTTGAGGGATTATCATCCTTTTCTTCTGTATTGTCTCATGTATTTCTTTCTTTTTTCACTCATCCAGAAAATATACCCTCAATATTTTTCATTTTATCATGCTACATAAACTTAGTACATAAAAAACCACATACATTCAAATAGTTTTGGCAAAAGGACACATCTTTAAAAATTTTATGCAATTTAGAATTTGTGAATTACTTTAATAATTTTGGTGCCGGAAGTAATTAAGTGTTATCTTTAATTATGTACATAAATTTAATAATTCATAATATTTGATTTAATATACAAAAATAATATTGCATGCTCTAAAACATATTTAACATCAAATTCAAATTTATTTCTTCTTACATAAACACATCAGCAAATATTGACATGCTTACAACCTCAAAGCTACTATTTTAAGAAAAATATCAAAATATATGACTCTTTTAAAATTTTTCTAGACTTAAAATTGTACTCAATAGAGCAATAAAAACCATTTTATCAACTTAGTTTTTTAGAAGCCTGAAATCGGAATAAAAGTAGCTTTCAGTTACACATAAGGAATTTGTCCCTTGATTAATCAAAGTGATGCCACGAGACAATGAGCAGAAGGTATTTTTTCTTTACTCTTGTTTATAGCTTGAAGCCAAGAAAAAAAATAAAGAAACAACAAATTTGAGAACCAACATTCATTTTATATATTTTTTATGAAAAATGGCATAAGAAAATATCTTAAAGCGGTGATAAATGAAAATTGAGATATTAAGCAAGGGAAAAAATTCATGTCATAATAATCTTGTCATTTCACTTAATCATATCATTTACAACTTGATTCAAATTGGTATGGAGAATTAATACCAAAAAATTTCCAAGTTGAATATCATTACCAACATGTGATCGAAAAAACTGATAGATGATATGATGGGGAGAAATGAATGAATTTATTACGACGCTTTCATATAACATGAATAATTTTAGGTTGTGTACGCATATGTGTAAGGAAAAATTTTTCAATTCATTGCATACATTTTTAAGTCTATGAATAATGATGTTCGTAAGATTTTCTTATGTATAAAATGCAGGATGAATAACTCTTTGAAATTTTTTCAAAAATAAAATTTATGTAAGCATAAGAGATCAAAAACGCTTTATACAATGTTTCTTTTTGATGTCACATGTAGGTATGTTCAATAAAAACAAAAGAAGAAGAGTTTTTGTATCTTTAAACAATGCTCTTATCAAACTTTTTATTAGATACTATAAATATGTAATACAAAAATATATTTAATCATTTCTTTAACAACTTTCATAATTTAACAAGATTTTTTTTAGATCTTTTGAGTTTTTCTGTAAGATTTCGGTTAGATTCAATAATTTCTTCAGAAAAGTTTTCCTCGTCACTGTCACTATCAGCCATTTGAAGCTCTTCAATCTTAAGATTATTACATTTAATTGGATTAACAATTGTAGAAAGTGTGAGAAAGCTTTGAATTTGACTTTGATGGTGTTGTAGTAAACTTTTTCCTTGGTTGTTCCACATTTTCTTCTTCATCACTTTCACTATCAACCATAGGAAGATCTTTAATATTAATATTTGATTTTTTTGGTTTAGTGATGGGAGAAAATGTTAGAGAAAGTAATTCAGAAAAATTATTCCTTCTATCTGAAGTAGCAGTAAATTTCTTTTTCTTTGGAGTTTTAAAATTGTTTTCCTTATTAGCTGTTAGTTCATTGCTTGACGTTGGACTCAAGAGTCTTGATAACATTTCACGAGAATCGTTAGTTACATTCTCATTATTTGTTTGATTATTGTTTGAAATAAGAAATTCTTTTGGCATTGTATTGAAAAATTTGTCAATTCTCTCTTGTGCCATTACATCAATATGAGAATTGATAGAATTTTGTGAATTTGAAAGACTTTCACTTAAAGGAACAGATTGGGTAATTTGTTCAATTTCAACTTCATTTTGAGTATTTTCATCTTCAGTTTCACTGTCTGCCATTGGCCAATTATTGATTTCATTAATGTCAACATTTCGAATTCTTGATAAATTTGTTTGTGGAATGTCTTTTACATTTTCAGCAAAATTTGAATTATTTTTACTAACTGTCATGTTTTGTTTTGTATTATTTCGCAAGTTTTTCACTTTGTTCTTGATCAATAATGGCACTATATCAATTAATTGTGTATCAAATACTTTTTCTACGCTTTCTACTGCTTTTTGCTTTTCAATTGAACCTGATTGATCTTTTGTATTTTTGTCAGTTAATTTTTCTGTACAAATTTCAACATGCACATTTTCTGCATTCGAATCTTTTTTTGAAATATCATTTTTCTCATTTCCTTCTAATAATAATTTATTAGATGAGACAATAATTTGAGAAGGAATAACAACTTTTTTAGGCCTTAAGCACTGCTTCTTTAGATTTTGATCTTTAAATTTCTTTCCAATTGTTCTTTTCGTTTTTCGCAGTTCTTCATTTTGATTGTTCGTTGTATCTTCATCTATGACAAGTCTTGCATCTTCACTTGAATCAATTGTAGAGCTCGGATTGCTAATCGATTTATTAGACTTTTGCAAACAAAATAAATTTTCACTTGGATGAAGCACAATCATATTATCTGAACATAATAATGAGTGCGAGTAAGAATTAGTCAATCTATCATTATAAAGTCCCTCATTTATTTGACTTTCAGTTAAATTTGCTTGTTGCCATAAAGAATGTATTAAAAAATCTTCGTTAGTATTAGAAATAACCACATCATTGATGTCGGTATGAAGAATTGGAGGATGTACATCATCGGATTGATTTTCTTTTACTGCATTATTACTTTCATCATTTACATCTTTTTGACTTATTAAATTTAATGGATCACCATTAACATTTTCAGAAAAAATTTCAAACTGACTTTCATTAAATGAGACTTGCTCTTCACTTAAAATTTTTAATTCCGACTCAATATTATCATTATTTTCCGATTGTTCATCATCTGTGATTAAATTTTCTGATGTTACTTTAATAAACGTCTTTTTTCCTAAATTCTTTAATTTTTCAACGATTTTTTCATCATATCCATAATTCATGTTTTGAAGTGATGGTAATATTTCTTTATAGAATAGCTCTCTAATTTCATTTGGTTGAAATGTTGATATTGATGCTTCAGAATAAGTCTAGAAATATGAAATTTCTTTAAAATATTGATATTGCGTTGTAATAAATAGTGGTGACTTACAGCAATCAAATTGGCGCAAAAAGTCCACATCGTATTTTCTTCATATTCTGAAGAGGCTGTTTTATCCTCATGAAATTTCACTAAACCTTCTAAAATTAGTTTTCTGAGTTTACTAGGAGCAATCATCTCAAAGCATTTTATAATGTCCATAACAATTTTTTTCATAAATTTTTTTATTCTTTACACATTAGTCTCGATCTTAATAAATTATCAAACTGAGATTTATTAGATATCATTTTTGAGCTTATATATGTAAACAGGTAGACGTTATACTTAAATTAGCACAAAAAAACAATAAGCAATAAGCAAAAACTAATATATTATAACATCATCTTGGAAATTAACGAATAAAAACAAACAGGGTTCAACAATATTTTGTTGAAACATGCTTACATTAGTTTAATTTTGAAAAAGGAAGTAGAATTATACTCATCTATTTTTTATATCAATGTAACAAAATGATTTTTATGAAATTTATTTTAATTAAAAAAAATATAAAGCTTTAGTAATGAGTTTTGTACTGATTGCAATAATTTTTTTTGATATAATTAATGATCAATCCGAGAGTACAATTGATTCTTCATGATTCAAATCATTTGATTGACTATTGTTACTTAACACATCACCAAGTCCTTCATCATCATCTTCATCTTCCTTCATTTCAATAACTATATCTACTTCTTGTTCTTTCATTTCAATATCTTCTTCATTGTTACTGATACAAGTTACGTTCATCAATTCAGTAATGTTTTCTTGAATCATTTTTTCACTATCATTTACAGTAATTGTTTCATTGTTAGAAGTTTTTTCAAATTCTTCAACATTTGTTGATGATGACACTGTCACTAAAGATGTTTGACTTGATTCAATCTGATTTTCATGCTGCAATGAACTATTGATATCAGGACAATTAAAATTATTATTGTTAAACTCTTCATTTCCAATAGCGTTGTTGTCATTATTATTATTATTGCTTGCATCATTATCTTCTACAGTTTTTACATCATTTTTTTCTGAAGATGATTTAAATTGAATATCAGGCAGTGAAATTTGTGAATCACCCATCATCAATTTAAATGTTTCAGCTATTTCTCGTCTCTTATCACATCCTAAATTATCAGGATTGAACCAATCATTTAAATCTAAAGGCGTGCGAAAACTTTCAAGAGGTGACTTGACAAAAAATCGTTCGAAAAATTCAAGTAGAAAGCAACCACAATCATAATTATTCAATTGCAATGGACACTGAAAAGGAAATAAAAACTTGTTAGCATAATAATAATAATTTTGATTATATTCCTTACATGAACAGCATGACCAATAAGTTCACTTTTTTTTAAGTCTGTATTCTTATATTTGTGCTCGTATTCAGATTTCAGAAAGTTTTTAATGTGATTCATTGCAGTTATTCTTCGTGCTGTATTTCCACCTATTGAATCAAAAATGAGAACAGATGGCACTTTTACGGCTACAAGAGCACCATCCAATTTTGTTGGTTGTTTAATTTCATTTTCAGACATTTTGTGTCCATCCATTGAATATATACCGTCAAGACCAGGAAAACAAACAATTGCAAGAAACCAATGATTTCGATCCATCAATGGAAAAACTAGAAAATCCTTTTCAAACAAATTGACACTTTCATCAACTATTCCATCAACTCGATTATAACGTTTCTCAATTGCACTCAAGCCTGCATTTTCATTGTTTTTCCACCCAGAAAATTCTGAAGATGTTGCATAAAGACTATAGAAATGAGATCCAAAAATGTATGTACGTTTTTGTTGTTCGGTTGACATTTTTTCATTATAAATATACTGCAAATAAAAGTCAATATCGACGTCACTTAAATATTCTTTTCGCGATAGGCACAAATAATCTTCCATTTTAACTATCAGCAGGCCTCGTGTAGATGTATGATAAGAGAAGAGGTCTAAGTTTTTATCGACATCTTGGAATGGTAATGAATCAGTCTTAACGGAAGATTCACCAAAAGTCACATTATTTGTATTAGGATTTTCTTTCTTATGAGTTTTCAATGAACGACGAAGTGCTTCTTGATATTGTTGTTCTTCAGAAATGTCTTCAAGTACAAAATTATTTTGTTCAGAATAGTTTGCTCTAGTTCTTGTTCGTGTAGTTCGAGTTTGTATTAGAGCTTGACTTTCTTCATGTGTATTTCTTCTTGGCTTATGAGATGGTGGTACATTTTCATCTCTTTGTGGAGCACATTGAGAATTTCTTCGTGGTCGTTGATCCTTTGAGTTTCGACGTTTTTCATGCACTACAGTTTCAGACTTTTGAAGTTTACATTGTTTTTTCTTAGGATGTTCCTCATCAAATGAAGCAATATCTTCTGGGATAGGTAGAAGTTTCTTCTTTCGTGGAAATTTATCTACATTTTCTACGTCCACAATTTCCACATCACTTTCATTGTTTTGATTCTCGACACTAGAAAATAATATGATTTTTATTGAAAATTTTATTTAAATTTTTGCATTAATCCTTACGTAAAAAATTCTGTGACAAACATTTTTTGCTCTAAAGTCAAATCTTGAAATCGTAAAATAAATTCCAGTTCTGATTTATTTGATGAATTGATGCAAAAAACAAACCCTATTTTAATGATGAAGTTGAATTTAAAATTTTAATTAAAAAATATGTATTTATTTTACCATATCGCTCAACAATAGTACCAATTTCTTTAATGATACCAGGTCGAAACTTTAAACTTATGCTTTCTTCATTTTTGTTGTCTAGGTCATTTTTAATAGATATTATATCTTTAAGCTGTATTTCTATTTGAATAGGATTATCTTCATGATTAAGATTCAATTTAAAGTGATTGTTTGCCATAATAATCTGTTGATAAAAAAAAGTTTGAAGTTGTTAAATAAGTGTATTAAAGATTAATTAAATTACCTCTCCGTAAAATAGAAACATGTTTCCAATTTTCACATATTCAAGTTCCAGCTTTACATCTTTTTCTTCACAATTTGTTTCGTTTTCTATTTTTAAGCGTATTTTTATTAAAATTTGAATTTTAAAATATTACCAATAAAATCTTACCTTTTGAATCAGACATTTTAATAGTTTTATTTCTACTTATATTTAACTAACAAAATAATAGAAAATATTTAGAGTATTAAATTTTTAAATGAAGTTTTCAATTAAAATCTTCATTTGTGTAAAAAATCTTTTTTTTTCTGTTTTTAAGGGCGGTGATAAATGAAATGAGGCAACAGTTTAAATTAAAAAATTCGTTAAATAATAAAATTTTTTTTATAACATGTCAAAATAACAAAAGTACCCATAGATATGGTATGTGAGCATATGAAATAAAAGAAATTTGAATTTTTTGGCTTTTGTAATTTTTTTTTCAGTTTTTATTTTCTCATTTGTAATTCAGGATTTTTGTTTTGTTATAACATAAAGAATAAGGATAAATCATTAATTTTTGTAATGCTTTAAATTGTTTGAGTTGTATGTGTATTTATGCTGATTATTTAACTTTTTAATATGCATCAGTTTGCTTCAATTTTTTTGAATAATTTCTCTTTTACTTTATATTAGATTAGTATATTTCAAAGAACATTTCAAAGCAATAATAAATTTTTTTATATTTGTTTGAAATATCTATTGTGTGCACAAAAGCATTTAATTTATCTCTTTTTTAAGTGAATGTCGCACTGCATATTGTTTTCACCAAATATATTTTAAATATTTATATTTGTCGAATTCATAAATTGAGTGTGTGTATATATGCTTGTGTAATTTAATTCATATTTTCGTTTATTCAGCCGACACTACACGATCATTCTGATTGAAAGACAAACCAAATAAATGACCTGAGTACTTGTCGTTATCGATATTATCTTCAAAAAACATCTACAAAAAATTAATAAAATATTAGTTTCAGGTGTTAACTTAAATCATTTTCACCATACTTCTCTCATTTTGAAAAAGGCCATTCCAGTTAGAAGTGAATCGGAACCAGCTTGATGTTGAGGTCCAATTCTTCTGATATCTAATTGTTCTGCAACTTCTTGCAATCCACCTTAAAAGAAATATTTTATTATTTTTAAATTTACGTATTTTTAAATTGTTCATTCTATTCACCTTTTAAATTTTTGCAAGACTTCATTAGATACTTGACATCATAAATAGTAGGAAAGTAGATTCGCAAAAGTTCAAAGAATTCACTTTCATCGCTAGGCAAGTTCTGATCGGTTAGAACTTTTAAGAGATAACCGAAATCATATCCTGAATGGAAACTGAGCCATTTTATGTTATCCATAAGAACAATGCCACTTGTCATGAGCAGTTCAGCAAATTCAATTGGATCAATGCCATCTTCTTCGTGCTTTTTAAATTGTATGCCAGAATTTTGAAGTAAATCAATAGAATCTTGAGCATACATATCATCACTAAATATAAATCAATCAATTGTGAAATAAATAATTTAATAGAAGGTGTGCACGAAATAAAATAATGATACTCACGTAAGACTGAATTTGAAATTGAATTGAAAAGTAGAAAATTCAGGAGCTGTGTTGCCATCTTCATCCATGAAAGTTAATCCAAGTTGAATGATTTTCAAAAGATCTACATTGCATCTTAATAGTTGATACTGATAATCAGAGGTTGATCTGAATTCACCAATTGGCCGAGCAACGACGCCTAAAATTTAAAAATTAATGTCGTATAGATTTTTCTGGATGTTTAAATTTACCTGGAAATTCAGTGTCCATTGCAACATAGCAATATTTTGTGACAATTTTACGAATTAGAACAAACTCTTCTTCAAGATTATGTCGCCAAACATCGCGTATTCCACATTCTTGATTAATATCATCACCTTGATGTTGTAATTGGTTGGATTGCTGAGCGGCAACGATTGCTGATGGCATTGTTAATATTTTATCGTCTATCCGATCAGTAGCTATAATATTAATATATTCAGTTGTTAATATCTTTTTATGTTTATAAGAAAGCAAAAATGAGATGAAAAATTGTTTGATAAGAAATCAATAAAATATCGGAAAATGCACAATGAGGAAAAAAATGTAAATAAAGATTGCAATTTAAAATTCTCAAATTTACCTTGCTCATTGAAATTTTTCTCCTCTTTTTCTTCAGCCACACTTGAGACAATTTTAAAAAACAATAACTAAAAAGTTATTGGATGATTAAAAGAGCAGAAATGAGCTTAAAATTATTTTTTAAAAATATTTCTTATTTTTATGAAAGATGCGAGTAAATGTTACAATAGAAAAAGCTAACCCGAGAAATTTTAAATTATTTTTTTGTGTCGTTGAGTGTTTTGTGCTCATCATTGAAATATTATTAAAATGCTCAGTGTTTGCATTTTTTGTGCTCATAATCTTTTGTGTTAAAATTTGTAGATCATAATTACCAGAATTCTTTTCTAAAAATTATGAAAAATTTCAATCTATCTCATAGTTTTATGATTATACTCATTGGGTAATTTTATCCATTTGGTAATATTGACTATAAACATAAATACATTTTCAAAAAGAAAAAGATGCAGAAAATTTTCGTGAGCGATAAGTCATAATCAGTGAATAAAATTTTAAAATTAAATAAGATCGGGCGAGATTAAATTAAAAAAGAGTGTTTGAATAATTAATAAATGTGTTACCATTAATATTAAGCATGAAAAAAGGTGTGAAAAAGTGAAAGAAAGTGGAAAAATTGAAAAATATTTTTTTTGCAAAAAAAGAAAAGTGAATTGCATAGTGTAAAAGAAAAATCCCGGAAGGAGCAAAGGAAAATCAATATTAAAATGTGGATAGAAAATCGTAAATGCGGTGTTGGTGAGTATTTTTGTTTTTATTTGTAAAATTTTATACGCACATCTTATCTTCTTTTTCTACCGGAATAAACAAAAAAGTTGACATAATAAATAAAAATAATCAATTCATACTATAGAGTAGAAGCGATAAGAAAAATATTGTGCGTAAAATCAGACATATTGGACCACAAAAAAAATTTCATTCATAAATATACAAAAAGCAGAGTCAGAATTTTTTTGCATTCAGTGGTTTTATTTTGTGCAATACATATACGTTTTATTTGATATCTACTTAAATCTAATTTATGTCATTTTTTGATTCTTTATTTTTCAAAATGTTTATAACATTTTCTACTATATGAAAAGAAGTAATTGAGAATTAATTGATAATGAGTTTAAAAAATTCTTTGTTCTCTACATATTGTCGCATATTTTTGTCAATTCACTTCACGTTCAAAAACAATTTTCTTGTTGTTGTTCGTATGTCATTTTTTTTGAAATAGGCAAAAATAAAATTTGATTGACTTTCTCATTAGAATAAAAAATTTGCAGAAGGAAATTTTGATTTTGGCCATGAATGTAAAGGCAGAAAATATATGGAGAGAGAAAAGAATAAAGCAATGAACGCTGTCCGATATTTCCGGTGCACATTTGTATGAATACCAGCAAAATTTCAATTTTATGTTCTTTATCATATGCGATAGTCTCAACTAATTTGTTCAATCTTTAAAAATATTAGCTTTGTAAAAATTCTAATGAAATAAAATATTTGTGAGTGAAAAATGAGTAATTTATGAGACTTAAATATGGATCATATTGTCATCATACATCGTAAAAAATAATATGTTCCATGAAAAAATAAACTAAGAATTTAATCATAATATTTTTAATACATGTATTATATTTGCTTTGCCTGTTTTCTTTTCGGTAACGTTTTTTTCTGATTTACATGTGAAAGCAATGAAATAAACACAATATCATGCGTAATTCTTCTCACGGGACTCAATTATTTTAAATTAAACCAAATAAACAAACCCTCCGCTGTCCGTGAAGTCATCAGCAAAAATTAAATTTAACTCAATCTCCGGAGGCGTATTTTGCTTAATCTTTTCTGATGAATTTTATGCAATTTGTTTATTTATCTTAATTTAACGATTTTTTTTTTGCAAGCGAAATTAGAACAAATTCAGAAAGGTCAATAGCATCAAAAAATCCACTTATCTCCAATTATTTTTTCATTGACACACAGTCAGCCTTAATGTGAACACATAAAAAATATTTCATAGTAGTGAATAAAACAGTCGTAAAATGACGTTTAATGAGGCATAAAAGTGACACTCTCTGTATCAGTAAAAAGTTGCAATGTTATTTATATAAAATATTTCCTAAATGTAAACATCAGTAACAACACTCTGTTTTTTTTTTTAAAATCATACTTCAACCACAAACATTCTTCCTCATCTTAATAAATTCTCTCGACATCTGTTTGCTCACACATTCATGAATGAAAATGAAATTATTCAATCAACACGATGACTGACTCAACATTCTTTCCTAATGTCTTCTTTTTTTCCTTAAAATTTATAGCGATTCACAATTGGGATGGAAAAGTCAAACATGGTCTCGCTCTTGATGTTGGTGATTTCGTAGAAATATTTGAAGAAAATGGACAATGGTGGCGCGGAAGTTGCACAAGAAAACCTCGTTCGATTGGATTGTTTCCAAAAAACTACATAAAACTTAAAGATCCATCAAAAGAAGATCCAGTGGTAGCAGAATGCACTCAAGTACTACGAGAGTGGTCAGAAATATGGAAAAAGTTGTTTGTGGTAAGTAAATGACATTAATTACAAAAATATGTCAAAACGGTTGTTGAAAAGATTTTTAGAAGATTTATTTGTAATTAAATCACAGAATCAGGTATAAATAATATTGTTAAGTAAAGAATTGTCTAGAGAATATTAAACAAGTGCTAAATTCATTTATATCTGCGAGAATTTTTAAACAGCATGTTGAAATGTAGCGCGATTGTGCTACTATCTATTGATGAACTTCAGCAAAACTGCTAGAAAACTACTAAAAATTTTCAATATTTTTTATAGGAACGTGAGACATACAAATTTACAACTCTACGTAAAGTAATATTGTCTCTGTTAGAGAGTCGTCGTGGTAAGCAAAATATTTAGAATTGAAGATTAAATCAACAAGTTCTCATTATATAACATTTTATTATTCTCAGAGCTACTGAGTGCGACACTCACACAAGATCAAACACTCGATTTGCAAATGAATGTCATTTCAAAGATCGATTGGGGTAATCGGTAAGTAAAAACAAGTTTGGTTTTTTTTTTATATTTCATCTTATTAGAATTAATCACATTTTATTCATTTGTCTTACATTTTCCATCATAATTTGTTTTTAAATTTCCATCGATCGATTCCATTCAATCGTCGAATGGTATCCTTCATTACATTTGAAAATTATATTCGATTAGATTTTTTTAAAACTTATCATAAAATTTAATTCTTTCTCTTTTTTCGAAAATAACTATCTATGAAAAGAAATAAAATCATTTTGGGAACAAAATTATGAGCAAGAAAAATAGGTGTTCTGAGAGAAATCATAAAATTATGAGATTTTGCACAAACTTTATTGTAATCTAATTATTATGGCAAAATTTGTCTTAATTCTTGAAAAGAAAAATTAAAGATTATGGAATATATAATAAGGTAGAGAAGTTTTTTTTCGTTTGTATGCGAGATTTCTTTTCTATAAACTATGAAACTTCATTTATCACTCTAAGACACATCATCATCGACTTATATAACTAATTGATTGAAAACATTAAGAAAAGAAAGTAAAGCAAAAGTAAAGAAATTATTTTTCTATCGACTACAGCATAAAAAAATGATATAAAAGTTGTGAATTCTTATCTGGCGACATAGAAATAGTAAAAAATTTTGAATTAACACCGAAACAGTCTTTCATTGCATAAGAATTCTCAAATTATTATTTTTATTCGAGATAGATAAATTGTAGATTTAGGTAGTAGATTGAATAGAAAAATATTTGATTATATCGCGCGACTTATACACTAAAAATATAAAAAAATTCTCATATTGTAAAATTTCTTAATTTTCATTCTTTTCACTAACGATTTTTTGATGATCTTTGAAAACATTTAAATTTAATAAAAAAAATTGTTATCGGCACTTGCTAAATTCATTTTTTTTTTCATTAATACTTCGTCTTCTTCTTCTCTATGGTGGGAGCGATAAATGTGGCAAAAAACGCAAGTGCCATAAAAGAGATTTTTTGAATGGTCTTCGAGATTTTTATGTCTTTAATGCACTTGTAAAATTATTGCATTATTTTCACTTTTTTGCACTTTATGTTTCACTTTCTTTAGAATATTTGGATATTTCGGGATAAATTGGTGCCATTTCGAGTGTCGATGGTGCCGACGGTGTGTCTGTGTCGGTACATAAATGATTAAATAATGACGTTAAGATTTCACTATATGATTTAACATTAATGTTTTGTCCTAAAAGATGAAGTATGAGAAAATCGCCAATTTGAATGCGGCGAATAAGACGTTCCACGCCACTTGGTGCTTCACGTAAGCGACGACGCAAGACTGTTTCACGTGTAGTTGGCATCATGAGGATGACCATTGAGTAAACAAGCGCTAAAATTGTCAATACAGCGACAATCAGGAACCAGAACCTAAAATGAAAAATATATCAATGTCATTCAAATGATTTAATGAATGAGAGTCGATGACTTACCATAAAAAGATGTAAATTTTCTCATTTAGAATGTTTAGAGCAAGAACACACATTGAATCTAGACAGTGTGAAAAATAATTAGTTATTCTGTTGATTTGTTATTATCAAAATTTCTTACCGTGCTTCTGAATGCTGCCGGATGCACCATATTTATGGAATGTACATTTTGTTATGCGTGGAAAAATTTCAATCATTGGATCTGAACGATTTTCCTGATTCATATTTGAATATCTTATAACATCTGTTCCATATCGAAGGAAGCTACCTCCCAGAAATTTGTCTATCATTACTATATTAATGATCTATGCAAAAAATTATGAATCATTTATAAAAAAAATATTTTTAATGCATTATTTTCATAATACTTACCACATTGCAAACATTAAGAAATTCACAAAAGAAATAGCCAAATGCATATGTATTATGCGTCCTCAAACTATCGACTAAATAGCGAACAAGACGTTCTTGACGAGCACGTCTTTCTTGATGAGGCATTGTTAAGACACCACGTAAACCTTCTGTAACCATTCTCATTTTTCCTTCTTCCCAATTCTTCCAAATCCAATGCGGAATATAGAAGAGAATTCCCTAAAGAGAGAAAAAAAAATTGTTGATTAAAATTCATTCAACCTTGAATAATAATTAAATTTAGAACATTTATCTTACTTGGAAAAACAATGTAAATGGAACCCATTGGTAATAACTATGATATGTTTTCTCTTGTCCATATTCGTTACCCAAACCAGAGCTCGCAACATAGCTCGTTGGCTTTCCATGACTCCCAGGTAAAGTATACGTATACGTTATCCAACAATACGTATTTATGACATGTGTCGGCACTGCTCCATCATTTATGCAATTTATTGGATCGCCTGTGTGAATAAAAACAATAAATGAAAAAATTAAATGCACGTGTATATACAGGATGATAAGGGGAGCATATTGAAAATGCACTTACCGATTAAATTATTGGCAGTGACAATGATACAAGATACAAAAAGTAATGCACTTGTAATTCTATAGTGGCATCTAAAAACAGTGTTATCGATGATTGCTTTGTCAACAAGATATCGCACTTTTACAAAGCCCGCAACTGCGGACACCATTCCAAACACGGACATGATGAAATAATATTCTTTGTGCTACAATTATTAATATCTTCCTCAGTTATTATGCGACGATCCACAATGATAATGGGATGTTGTAAATCTAAAAATTTTACGACGAAAAAAATATAAATTATTATAATTAATCGCTACCGCAAAATGTTGTAAGCGCAGAGAGCGGCAAAAAACTACTATAAATCACGTGCTGTAGTAGCAAATGTCATCGAAGCTATTGTACTCGACTGATCTTAATTGATTCGAGTACGATTCAAATTCATTTCGATTGTATGGGTTAATTAAAATGTGCTGCTGATGACCATTTTTGAATTGAACCGGAATTGCGGTCAAATGGTGCTTCAAATAAAAAATAAATTTGAGTTTTTGACATTTGATTAACGAGCATGAGAAATGAAGCTTGACCCTTGTAGACAGCGGGAATAAAAAACAAACAAATCCATTATCATATTTGCATAAATAAATTTTTCAATCAAAATATTAAAGTGAAAATGCACATGGCAACATAAATTGCACTATCATCTTTCTCATCGACCAGGCACTTTACTATTATCACAAACAATAATCAGTGAATACAACAACAATGCAGAAAAGAGAAAAAAGTTGATCAATCAAGTGTAACACACGGGCGAGGTATGTTTATTAATTTGCATACGTAATTGTATGCAATTTTGTATGGTGAATGTAAAAATTCATGAAAAACAACAACAAGAGCGCGGAGGCTCATATAACCGGCTTGCTGAGCGAATTAAGTGTATGAAATAAAAATTTATGGCAAGCGATAGTGAAAATTAAATTGCACATTAAAGTTTACACTCGAGATCGTATGTACAGTTCTTTTTTCTCTTCTCTGTAACTGGACACAAAATGAAGAAGAAATAATGATATTAAGAGTCACTTTGTAGTGTCTTTCTAAAATGATGTCTATAGCGTGTAAATAAAACAATTAAGTTGATGATAAAAATGAGACTGCAAGCCTACACATTTCCTCACTAGTGTTACTCATATATGCCCATGTTTTAATTTAACTTCTTTGTTAATAAAAGTCTTAATTTGGTATGTTTTTGTTCTATTTTCTATGTTGAAATCATATCAAATTATTATTGAGTCATTAAAAATAGGTAACAAATTGTCATTACTGCATATTATTGCGATATGAGCACTCATTAAGCAGATAGAAAATAATTTTTAATGTATAAACAAGCAAGTGAGAGAATGAAATATTTGTGGATAAATATTTAAAGTAAAAATCTCTCGCTCTATCTCATTGACAGTTTTCGTATTTATCTCTCTCTCTCTCTACTGACATTTTCTTATTTCAACATGTTAGAGATCTCATTTCATAAGTAAAGTTTTAGTTGGCTGTTCATGGAAATGTGTTGCATGTATGGAAATTATGATAAATTATAGACAGCTCTTAAAACATTATTTTTTTCTAGAGGCAATTATTGAATTATTATTGCTACTGCGTGATCAAATTTTATGCTATGCAAGAATTATGATTTTCTTTATAAAAATCCAATTCATTTAAATAATGAAATTTTTTAAAAACTCAAAAATTTATAATCTCTTATCACGTTTCTAGCAATTAACTTTTCAACTTTTTGGTATTTATTGCAACTTTGAAACACGGCAAAAGCAGTATATTATTAAAATAAGTCTAATAAAGATTAAAATTTTTTCACAGAACTTCAGTTCTATGGGTTTTTTAATGAATGACTTTTTTATGGAAATTTGCAAATAAGCAAAATGTTTTCAATGAATATGGAAATTATTATATGATTTATTCGAAACCTCAAACTAAGAACATATAAAAAATTTAGATTATGTACATATTATATAAAATGTATATTTGAATTTGATAACATTCTTTTTGATAAGACTTGAAATGTGACAGTATTCTCACTCGTTATAATTCAAGAAAATTTTAAAATCTTTCCACTTGGAATATTCTATTTTTGCATATTCTTGTTTACTGTCTTGAATATAAAGACTAAGGTGAAAAAAATGACGACAAAACCAACAATAAATGAAAAACAACCACTAAAATAACAATGAAATTCGATGATTAATAATCAAAGTCCATTAAAATTTATGACCATATTGTCATGGTATTGTATAATATATGTTGAAGATGATTCAAAAATGTTTTTATTGAATTTCTTTTTATGTTCGGGCATCCATGAAAAATAACAGAATGAACGAAAAAAATGAAAATATGAATATGAAAAGAGTAAGAATAAACAATGAAAATTTATGTATGAACTTGGTAAAAAACACTAAAAAGTAAAATCAGAAAGGAAAAATTTACACAATATGCTGAATCTCTGTAAATGAATCTTGTTGAGATGGACGTATGGACAGTGTTGCATGTAGTTGATTGAAAATTCATAAGAAATGAAAAATTATTCATCAGAATGAGACGTCAATTTGTGCCTGTTTTGCTGCATCGCAAACAGTATAAGAAAATTGAAAGAATGAAAGAGTGAAGGAGAATGATAAGAAAAGGCCATAAATAAATATGCCTTCTAATCTTTTGCATACATGAAAAGTTTAACACAACAAAAACTGGCAACATCGCACTTCTTATTTTCTTCAACATACACATTATATTTCTTTCCTTTCTTTGAGTCATCTTCACCTCTCAAGATTACCGAAAAAAATGTTGTGTATAAGAGAAAAATTCTTTTGTGTGCTATTCCATTTTATGAACCAAAATTTGAGCACTTTTAAATGGTGTAAAAATGAATTTTTTCTCTTTCTCCTTTCATCTTTTTTTTGCCTCTCTTTCAACATGTTCATAATATTATTTCAATAATAATAATCATCATCATCTTGAACTATGAGTTTCTGAAAAATTAACAGTTAGATGAGACCTACTTGAAGATAATATATACTGTCGATTGATGTATGTAGATTTTATGAATCTATTCTGCATGATGTGTGTTCTATTTAAATGACAAATTTTGTTAAAAAAATTTAAATTTCACATACGACATTTTATTATGAAATATTTTCATAAGACTATGAAATTATTGTATTTATCTCATGAATTGACATAAACAATGCCCGATTTTGTTCTCTTAAAATTTTCTGTGGTTGATATTGCGTAAATAGAGTAGTAATTACATCACTAACTCTGATAATTACTATAAAAACATTAAACATTAGAACTACTATAATTTAATGACCTGCATGTGCCGTTTTGCATATAGTGAAATTTGCATAAATTAATTGTGACATGTGATCAATTTATAAACGATGGTAAAGTGTCAGTTTGTAGTTTATTCGGAAGTTATTATGTCAAAATTTTACGAAAGTATTCTTCGGTGATGGCGCCAAAAAAATTCACTTCCTTCATATGCTTACTTATGATCGAAAGAGCAAATGTGAAAGAAAGATAGAAAAAAATAAAACATTGAAAGTGAGTTTAAACACGTCCGCAACATGCATATATGTACTTTTTTAGTAGTAGTCTGCTGTTTAAATTTTTTTGCTTCTTCTTTCTCTATTATGCTGTCGTTTTATGTTGTTTTCATTGTGTGCAGTAGAGAAAAAAAAAATTTACCCCTCACAACAAATAACATAAACGACTAAAAAGGAACCATCATGAAATGAAATGAAATTTTAATCATATGTATGACGTAGAATTTTTATTTTTTATAATGAAAATTAGAATTGATGGTAGTGAACAACAACATAAAATAAATGATGAATGAATGAATCATAATTCATGCGAATTCATTTGGACAATGTGATTTCCTTTTCTCATTCAATGACTCACGAACTGGCCTGGAGCATACATTTTGCAGGTACTAAAGTTCAACATGTTGTCGCCATTTTCATTCAATATTTTTTCATCTTCACATTCATTTCATTCATAAAAGGAATATCAATTTCTTAAAAATGGCATCGACTACATTTGGTTTTATTTAAATATCTTATTTATCTTTATTTTCTCTCTCGCTTTTTCTCATTAATTCTTTTAAGTAGATGTTGCTGCGATAAGCATTTTAAAGAGATTCTTTGCTTCACATATGAAAATAATTTTTTTCTCTTGTCTTTTTTTACTTTCAAACTTCATTTCTCTTGCTCTTTTTCGTTTTCTCTGCCGTTTGAATCTCTCTTGTTCTCTCATTTTGGTTCACTGGTTTTTTTCTTCATGTTATTTTTTTAAACAAAATGAGATGCTTCTTTTTAATTCATTGCACTAAATAAATTTTCTTTTTTATCACTTTATTTTCATTCATATTATTTAATTATGACTGCTTACAACTCGTTCTCACCTTTTGAGTCTTTGTTTGAACTTATTTAAATAACTTTTGTGCGTAGAAAAATTATTTTTTCTCCTTTCTTTCTGTGATTATGACAAATGAAATGGATTTGGAGACAAAGGAAAGTGGCTTAGCTATGCTCTCTCTATACATTCAGATGCATTGCTGCCTTTAAGATTTGCTCATACACGTTTACGCTCGAAAGAGACCCGATGGAAACTAACAGAAAAATAAATGCGAGCAGTTTAAGAAAGAAACAGCAAAATGTATATTGCGATTGTATGTGTGATAATTGTGTTTGTATACTCTCAATGTTTGCTCAATTGTTTCTGTATAGTCATTTATGTGTGAATGTATTAGTTTTACTGGAAATATTTAGTTAAACACTGGAAATGTAAGAGAGAGAGAGAGTAATGCAATTTCAACAGAATTTTGAAGTTCAAAGAGAAAAAAAGGAATGCTTTAGAATTTAAGTGTATTTGTATAAGCCACCAATATTCTTTCTCTATCACACACATATATATGTGTGAATAAGATGAGAAAGAAAATGAAGTGACTTCTGGGTCTGAGTTGTCAAACAGGTTTTCTACTCTTGCGCCGCTACTTAACCCCTTCATGCACGATCGTTTAATTTTTTTTCTCTCTCTCTGTTTGCTGGAATAAAATATGTGTATGGCTGTAATATCGATTGCATTTGAATACATTAAATATAGACGCACACATATGTATACATATTTGTTACCCAAAGAAAATGAAAAATCTCTTAATAATGCTCAAGTTAAATGCCTTTCGGTTGAACGGAGTGACTTGCGATCATTTCGTAGAAAAACCAGCCTCTTTCTTTATGCTATGGTATGCTTGATCTCTCTCTTTCTCTCTTTGTGCGCTTTATTCGATGTATTCGTCGAGATAATGATGTCGTTCCTTAACTATTTCGAACTACTGTGTATTTAAGAGTGTATCCATTGTTGGCCCTCGTTTTGCCTTCATTCTTGCTACTGACTCACTTGATCGTTCGCTCGTTCAAGCGTATATGGAAAGTATCATTCTTATGTTGAATATAAAATATGATTATAGCTTTTTGTTTGAGTTGATTGTTCGAAGGGACTTCTTGACTTTAATTTCTTTTGAAGACTTTTAAGTGATCGATTGAATTTCTTTTTTTATTCATATTACTGAATTTTATTTCTTAAAATATTTTTATGGTAAAAAGCAATAATATTTTTTCAATTACAAATAAATGTGTTTATTAAATTAAATTTAATAGTCATAGAATAAACTCGTATTTAAATTTATATTTCCTTTTCCAATAACATTTCGGAGAAAAATAATTAAAGCAAAAATCTTTAAAGATTTGCTTCATTCAATCTTGTTTTATTTTTATGTGATTTTGCACATAAATGTCATCGCGTTTATTCTCCAAAACAGAAAGAATGAAAAAAGCGGCATGCGTTTTATATTTCAATTTTTATGAGATTGAATGGTGCAAAGTCGTAGCTGAAAACAAAACCATTGCATTGTTATTCTTTTCTTTTTCTCCAATAAGTAAAAAGATGCTTCAATATAGCATCTTGCTGAGAGAAAATTTCTTCATAAAAATGTATATTGAAAGATTTATTTATTTTCACAAAACACAAAAAAAAAATAAGCGAAGCAGCATAAAAGAGGAGACCGAATGCGCGAGTGAACGAAAGAGAAAAAGCATCGAGGCACGGTTTCTAAGATCGCATAAAAAAGTAAGGAACATGAGAAATAATATAAAAGGCAATAACAAGTCAATGAGTCAATGGCCGTTTACAGTCTCCGTGGTTTTCATTTCATATAAATATTTATTGTATGTATGTGCCTTTCTTATTCACTCACTCAACTCTTTCTCACTCTCGCGTCTTCAAAAAGGTATCGAGCGAAAAAAGCACATGAAGATGTGAAACAAAAGAGCAAAAAAAATGTCGATGGGTGTTTTGAGGTTTCAGAATGATGAGAAGCATTCAAAGCTCATCGATGATGAGACATCATTTTATATGTTTGCTCTAAAGGTGTGGAACTATTTGCTATTTTCATTGTATGTTAATTAAAATTGATTAGTTTGTTTCGTACTTAATGTCATTCAAACTAGGTAGACTCGTCAAAATACGTCAATTCCATTTGAATGACCAAAAGAACGTAATAATAAAAAGACAGGTTTTATGTGCGTATCGTGTCAAATACAAACGTTTGTAACAAACATAACTTGATAGTAAGTCGACGCCGGTAGCCGGTCTAGCTTCTGGATTTAGAATAAATTTATTCTTTTAAGACGTTCTCTTGTGAGTGCAGTAAAACTTTTAATAACACAACAATGTTTCATCTTATATCTCAGAGGAGCTAAATAAGATCAAAAAGATGTGATGGAATGTTTACGATCCAAAATTATTAATCAATTGCGGCAAACAAAAAGTTTTTTTCATTGAGATTTTCTTGAACATAAATCTTACCTTATAAATTACGATCCTCATCCTTTTTTCTGCTTCTCTCTCGTTCGCTTCGTTCGCTGATCAATTGCAAACAATCAAAATGATTTATATATCATGTTTCATTTCATAAAGCACACATCGGTACTGGCTACTCATTAACATGTAAAGAATCATTAACGCGCAACAACAGAAGAAAAACGAAACAATTTATCGAGTAAATTTGGTAAAATTTAATTAAGTAAAATATGAAATGTTAAGTGTAGTTTAAATTACAATTTCATGTACATATGTAACTACTAACAATCAATATACTCATTACTGAAACATAAATACACACATATCTTATGAGTCTAAACGACTGATCGTGGGAAATGCTACAAAGAATAAAAGATGAAAAGAGGCAAACCGCGATTGGCGAATGAAAATAAAAGCGAAACATGAAAAGATGAACTTTTATGAAAAGAAAGAATTTCTTTTGTAATTTATGAAATATTTGTTTATTTACTTCAAGTAAGAATGATTGTTATTATTATGATTTACTCTCCCACTCTTTTTCATGATTTTGATCGTTTGCCATTCGATTTACGCGTGTATTTTTGTATTATTATTTGTGATTTCGACAACTTCTGAATGAATTTTTTTCTGATTGCTACTTAATCATGCTTTAGATGGCATTCGTAACTACTTATTTTTGGCAATCAATGTTCTTTTTCATTGCTAAAAATTGCTGATTTATGCTACAACATGATTCTTGATTCATCGACTGACTACACATGAAATTTATTCGGTTTAATGCAGGTCAAACAGACTGATTCAGGTTTCCACTTTAGATATATTCCACCTTTATTTATGGCTGCATGTGTCGAGCGAGCAACTTATACTTTTAACTTTTTCTCATGCGGTTATAATGAATATTGAGAGAGCTTGTAATGATTTTCAACTACCGGTTAACATCATGCTTAATTAAAGAGAATTTTGGTATATTCTTCTTACACTTTCTTGTCTGGCCTCACTTCTTCTTTTTTGTTTCAATTTCTTTTTCTCTAGACGAATTTATGCAACTCGCACATTGTTTAATTTAATTTATGTATGCAATTCCAGGAATAATAATACACAATCGAATGTTCCAAATAAGCGCTCAAATTTCATACGAAGTGTGAGGTCAACGCTAAAATAAAATTGAACAAGTTATAGAATTTATGCATGCAAAAAAGTGGTTAACAGAATAAGAAAATTGTCATGAAAATATTGCATGTAATATTGTGCAAGAAAAGCATATTTGGTAATGCGAAACTGTTGTGGCTTTAAAAGTACCTTCTACAATATGTGGTTTCTCGTATTGTTCGATTGTAAAATGTGAAGAAATTCTCAAGTTGTTGTTTTGCGGATGAGGTTAAAATATGTATATTTTACTTTTGCAAAATGAAGTGATGATAAGATGTTGGCTGCTTACAGAAAAGTCAATTTGTTTTATTCTTTGTAAGATACAGTTTTAATAATTTCCTCTGTACTTTTGTAAAATTATTCATTTAAAATGTTACAAAAATAGAGAGAGAATTTTTCTGTCAGCTATCATTATTACTTATATAACATATTCTTCCGCTTAGTATTTGTATGAATTTTTCATGATTTTATTTTACACATAGGAAAAAGCAATGCACAAAAACTTGTTGATTTACAGTTTTTATCTTATCAAATAGGCATTTTTTGCTCAAATGAGTTTATAACTCTCAATAAATCTCTTTCTCGTTAGTTTAAAAAATGATTCAGAGTGAAAAGCTTGTGAATTGTTTCTAAAGTAAAACCTTATAATTATGACATTCTACGTGAGACTTCAAAACAGAAGGTAAATGATGAATTATTCAAAGTGAAACAATTTAATTAAAGGTTTTATGCCATTATCAATATCTATATTCTCACGTTAATATTGCGAGATTCAAGTTCAAAATTATTTACAATTATCGTTGTCGTGCTTAATCTGAAACTGCTATGAAATACATTGTGAAACATGCAATTTCAAGGTGATCTGTAGCCAACAACCAAAGATTAAATGTTTTAAATTCAAAGAATATTAATCATTCACATATGTAACTACTGAAATGAAATTCAATAAAAGAATTTTGTTTGTTGATCATTGCATTCATGAATGCGAAATAAAAGCTACTGCATACGTTTGCTTGTAACCAGTAATGACGATGAGCATCAGTAGCAGCAAATTTGTATCATTCTTAATTTTTTCATTGCCAGTTTCAAAAAAATTAAATTGCCTCCAAGAGCGAAATTGCAATGGATATATTTTTTATGACGAAGACATAAATGCAGTTTGCACTGTGCAGCAATTTATGTTGATGCAATGTTGTCAGTTTTCATAAACACCATTAAAAAAAATCGAATCTTATATGAGTTTGCGGTTGGATGAGTGAATCGATGGAAGAGAAAAACAAGGAGAAAAAAATTTATCGGTATTTAGGAGGCGATGCGGGACAATAATAATAATAACAAAGCAGAAGAACCAGCCGATGATGAAGTTTAAAGCAAGCGAGCGATGAAGAAAACAAAGATCAAATTTCAAATGAAAAATGTCGAGCAATACGTGTACGAACATGATTTAAAGGAAGATAGAGAATCTTTCTTTAGCGATGTTAATGGATAATAAATGAGTCATAGTGGCACATTTCTTTCTATTGCCGATGATGAGGCATCTTAAAGAAATGCTCGTTGCTGCCTGCATTCCAATCTCTCACTTCTTGCCTCTCAACCTTTAAGTTATTTCATTGAAAGCTCTCTTTTTCGTTGCGAAATAAAAAAGTAAAGGAAGAGATGATGACGATGAGTCATAATTTCTAGCAAAGCGAGCAAGTTACAAGTTGAATAGAAAAATATTGTGTATCATTGATTCCCATTCAAATTCAAATTGGCCCGTGTTGTTTCTTATATGTCTATAAAACAAAATTCTACTTTTTCTGTATAAATGACCAATGAAAAGATTTAAAAGGTTTTAAAAGTGAAGAAAAAATGTTTGATGACATAAAATTTAATATTGCATAGATTTCTTCAAATATTTTGTAATTTACACAAAAAAAGAAACATTTATTAGAGTTTAATGAAGATTTCTTCAGATAAACAGTAAAATGTCCAACAAGTTGTTTCATTCTTTTTTCTTTTTTTCTCATTCATTCTACGCTATCTCAAAGCATTCATTCGAAATGTCTTAATTTATTAAACGGATTTATTAAAGTGATTTGAGTGTTCAACCAGCGAGAGTGTTAAAATATAAAAAAGAGAAGAATATAAAAAATTATTAATTGGCATGGCTTTATTACAGCAACAGCAGCAACCAAGAAAAAAGCAAGAGATCGAGAATGAAATAAAAATTAAAATTTCTTCACAGATCCCTTATTACTGACAAATTTTTTCATTAAGTTGATGAAGTCAATAATAAAAAAATCGATTCCTTCTTTTGTCCGCTGCTTCTGAGGTCATGATGAACTGGTTTTTTCAATTTTGAATAGTCTCTTACTTCTTTTTGGCGTGCGAATTGTTGAATTTCGCAAATTGATTCTTATTTCTTTTTTGTTTCTCTTACTCGAGTTTTTTTGCTATTGTCCACTGCACCTCTAAATGTATTTTAATATATGTATACATATCGGCATGTGTGATGGGAAAGAAGAGAGTAGAAAAGAGAGAACGTCGAGAGCAGCGAGCAAGTAAACGACCAAAGAATGTTGAAGAGTGAAAAGAAGAAAACTGGAAATAATGAAGAAGATGGAAGCATTAAAAGAGATTTTCATGGGTGAACAACAGGCGAAAATAATTTATTTGAAAAAATTAATCAGCTCTTCGGCATCTGGTATTTACTTACTGTGAAAACGAAAAAAAAATTGGCTGATTGGATCGACATGCACAGTCCATATACGCTCTTGAACATGAACTTTGGAAGCTTCTTTTCTACAAAAAAGTATGTAGTGTTTGAAACATCAGCAAAATTACTTTTCTTTATCCGTTGTGTATATATTTACAAAACAGCAAAATTTATCGAAAATGAATCAAGAATTTTTTTGTAAATGAAATTTAAAACTGTTACACAAACCATGATTCATCATTATTACTAGCAAGCAAAAGCAAAAAAAGATAGAATTCACAGTTTGATCAATTTTTTTTTCAATTCTTCTATTTTGGTAATATTCACAAGTTTCTTGAACAGCAGCGTAGTAGTACTACTTAATAGTTAAACATTCAAATAGTATTTTCACATGTAAAAGTAACTTATTCTACAAAAATCTCATTTTACCATCATTGAATGCTAATGAGACACAAAATTTAACAAATTTATGCTGAGTTCATTGTCCACTTGTATGACTAAAGAGAGGAGAATAAACTTAAAAGGAGAGAAATAACGTAGAGTATCAATCAAAAAGATTCATTCGATGAAAATAATTTTTTATACTGTTTGCAACGCGTGACGATATTTAGGTTAATATTTTGCAAAGAAATATGATTGATCAGCAGCTTTTATTCGATTATTGTGAATTTTAGCAATGTATGATTTTTATAAAGCAGTAGCTACTTGAAGTAGTTTAATAAACACAAATTTTAAGAAATCTTTATAAAATTTACTAAATTGAAATCTATTTAATGCAATATTTGATTTTTACATAATTTTATTTCTTTTAAAAATCATACCTCTATAGAAAACTTGACAAAATTTAAAATTTTGACCCAACAAGTCAAGATTAAATTTCTCTTTGACAACGCTATTTGCAAGACAATCCGGTTTCAATATTTACAATTAATGTGTTAATTCATCAATGCTCTTTTTCTCCTTGATTTAACTCCCGTTATTTTCTAGTTTTCTTTTTTTATGACTTTATCTCACTTGTGTAGTTGTGTTTCGCTGATCTATTATAATCAGCACAAACATTAATGAATCACGACGCATAATTTTACGCACAATCTTGAAAAAGGTAGAAGTTGTAAAGAGAAAAGAA